>JXSR01S055090.1:60967-71788 GCA_000969725.1 Ophiothrix spiculata | reverse complement strand
TTTTGGACAATGTTGATCAACTCACATTAAAAATGTTGGAAACAAGATCATTTTAGGCGTGTGATGGTCATGATGGTGTGCTATCGCACTCGCACGCCTCAAAACACAAGGCCTTTCTTCCTTCCAGTAAAGTGCATTCTTCTACGATGTGAAGATCAATGCACTGCGGTTGCGAGTGTGCGCATCAAAAGATATATGCAACCATAAGTGAGAATATACACTGCAGAATGTGCAGGTTTGTTTGTTTGTTTGTTATTTATTCAGCATATGTGGTACAAAGATGAAAACATTAAATATTAACAAAACATACAAAATATCATTGACAAAATAACCTTTTCAAAGGTTAAAAAGTCAAGTGGTGGTTTAATGTTGTTTTGAACCACCAATCGCCGTCTTGAAGGCGTCGAGTGATGGATGACTGGCTGGATCAACGGTCAGAGTGTTCCAGTCCCTGATGTGTTGGTACGGTACGCATTGACGTTGCAGTGAGGAACAGTAAATCTTGAATTGTGACCACTGGTGGTGGATTTAGCTTCTGTCATGTACAGCTTCCAATCTATGTCAACTAGGCCATATCTGATCTTAAAAAGCATGGCAAGTCTGTTCTGCTGGCGTCTTGATTGCAGGGGTCTCCACTGCAAGTCGTTGAGCATGGATGTTAGTTACGCTGCTCGTACGGTCATAGTACCGTGTAACATATCTGGCGCTCATCCTCTGTACCTTTTCCACCTTGTTGATATTCTTGCTTGTATGTGGATCCCAGCACACTGAAGCATATTCAACTACAGGGCGGATGCATGTTTTGTATCTGTCGGGTGCACTAGCTGGTTCAGGTTACGGGACAGGAAGGCTCTCACAGAGTTGACTTTCTTTGCAGCAAAGCAATCAAAAACTGTAAAGATCTTTCAAAACAAATTGAAATTTAATTTTCTTTCGACCTATTAACTAAAATTTGGACATGTACCATGTAATGGTACTCATTTTACCTTTGATATCTTTAAGTACTTTTTCTTTATTTGGGCATCGTCTTGTGTTATTTAGGTGTCTGTTGTATAAGTATATATATGTTCTCTAGGGCATAATCGCGTCAGATCTCCTTTGGTCTTTTGATTATGTCCGCAATATCATTGTTTTGTTTTTATTTATTCATGTGTGTTTAATTTGTAACATATTTATGATTATGTCTTTGATATTGAAATAAATCTGAATCTGAATCTGAATCTGAATCTTCTTCACTGTAGCATCAATGTGGTTGTTGAAATTGAGCTTTGAGTCTATGTGAACACCAAGATACTTAGCAGTCTCAACCTCCTCAAGGACATGTCCATGGATCACATATGTAGATGGAGTGGGTGACCTTTTGTTGGTAATATGGATGACTTTGCATTTTGATGGATTGAATTCCATTATAGCCATTGTTGTTCCCAGTTGAGGAGTGAGTCAAGGTCATCTTGCAGAAGGGTGTTTGTTATCTTGACTGGATGTGACATGTCTATACAATATGCAATCATCTGCAAAGAGTCTAGCTGTAGAGTGCTTTACACAGGATGGGAGGTCCTTGATGTAAATTAGGAAGAGCAGCAGACCAAGTACACTTCCCTGAGGTACTCCAGATGTTACTGCAGCGAGGCTACTGATGCTTCCATCAACCATAACCTGTTGTGTACGGTTGCGCAAGAAGTCTTGGATCCAGCTCAAAGCACTGCCTCGGATTCCATAGTGGCTAGTTTTTTGAAGAAAAGATGGGGGACCTTATCGAAGGCCTTGGAAATGTCCAGTAAGATTAGGTCCGTCTGTTGTTTTTCATCGAGTCCTCTAGCTAAGTCATTGATGGTAAGTATGAGCTGAGTATCACAGGACCGTTGACTTCTGAAACCGTGCTGTGCATCGGACAAGATCCTGTGTGCAGAGAGATGACGTATGACAGTGCAGTGAAGGATGTGCTCACAGAGTTTGCAGAGTATAGCAGTCAAAGATATCGGCCTGTAGTTTGCAGCACTTGATCTACTTCATTTCTTAAACAAGGGTACAACTAGAGCCTTTTTCCAGATGGATGGGATGGTACCTTGGTTAATTGACGCTTGGAAGTGAGATTGCTTGAGCTATTTCAGTTGCAGTTTCCTTCAGTAGCCTGGCCGGAAGACCATCTGGACCACCTGCTTTGTGTGCCTTTAGATTTCGAAGAAGCTTTTCAACGCCAACAATACTCACAGTTATGTCACCCATAGATGGATATGGATTTTGGCCAATGTCTGGAAGGTCTGTTGTAGGATCGTCATTGGTAAAAACAGATGCAAATTGTCTATTCAGAATGTTAGCTTTAGCTTTTGGATCTGAATGTAGCAGACTACCATCCTTAAGTGGTGCAACACCAGATTGGTCCCGGCGTTTAGCTTTCACCAAAACACCAAGCCTTTTGTTTCCACTAGGGTCTGAGTTGATCATTATAAGCATGGTGACAAGACTGTTGTGCGGCTCAGTTTGAGGTAGCGTCGCCAGTCACGATCTTTCGATGTTCCTCGAGCTTTCTTAAAGGCACGTTTCTTTCTGCGAAGAATTCTTTTCACAGATGAGTTGAACCATGGTTGGTTAAATCTGGTGGTGCTGAGCTTTGAAGGAATATGATCTTTAAGCAGCTTCTCTAATCCACGTTGCACATCGTTTGCAAGTTGTTCTATAGGGGTAGAAGTTGAATTGCAATTGACAAACTCCTCTGACCAAGATTTAGATTCTGATCTTAAATTATCAAAGTTGACATGGTTCCAAAGGAGTATCTTATGTGATGGACTCTTTTGTCTAGTCACACAAACTTTCATAGCCTGGAGAACAATATCGTGGTCACTCAGACCTGGAAGGCCTTCACATCTGATTGATAAAGATGGTCTGTTAGTAACAACAAGATCGAGGGTGTTGTTGCCTCTTGTCGGGAAGTCCACTAGTTGTTCTAAGCCAGTATGAGCTATAGTCTGAAGGAATGACTCATTGATGGATTTATGGTATTGGTGACCAATGATCTGTTCATACTCCCAGCTGATGTCAGGTAGATTAAAATCACCTCCTATCCATACAGGTGAGTTTGGATGTGATTCACACAGGGACAGGATGGTTTGATTTAAATTGTCCATATAATTCTGATCGTTATTTGTAGGTCGATACGCAGCACCATTGATGATGCCATCTTTACCATCAATAACTTTCACTGCAATAAACTCAGTGTCTGTGGTAATGGTGGTGATTTCTTGGCTGACAAGACTAGAGTGGATTCCTAATAATACTCCACCATATCCATCACGTCTATCTTTCCTATACAGGGTGTAATTGGATGGGGAAAATTCTGGTCCAGCTTTCTTGGGATTCAGCCAAGTTTCACTCCTAATAATGATGTCCAGTTTAGTGGCATCTACTAAGCACCAAAATGCCTCACGCTTACTAAAGATACTTTGGAAATTGATAACTAGGGAGCGAAGAATAGACGGTACATTTCTACGACTGGTGTTTGACGGAAGGCCTTCCGGAATCACCAAATTGCATCATGGACTCACCATGTTTTGTTGTATCCTATGCATTTAAGGGACTCCCAAGATATTGGGTCTAGTGCTATCCACAGGTAAAATATGATAGAAGATGATGTGATCTAGAAACCAACCATAACCTCCTATTATAACCTCATTGTTTCCTACAGGTACATTGGCAAAATGATTTCAACTGTAGAATTACGCCATACATGGCGGATAGTTATGTGTAGTTTGCTCACCATGTTTGTTTGGAGAGATTGTGCTGCAAGCAAAACCAATAGTGACAAAGTCTCTGAGGCAGAATTAGTTGAGTATGATAGGATGTCAGAGGCAGGCATATTTACTGAGGGACATACTAGTCATGGTAAATTGACAGCATCACAACTTCATGACAGACTGAAACTGACTAATTTATCCTTGCCTAAAAACAAGAGGAATGGAATCCTACATCTCAATAAAATACTACTCAATAGGCCATCAGACAAGAGACAAGCAAGCAAACCAATCCAAATGGCAAGAAAGAAACACACCAAACACAACATTGTTTTTGTCATCTGTGATGCAATGGTAAGTTAAATTTGAGTTTTTATTTAAGCTTCTGATTTTATAATGAATATGTTTATTTTTTCAAATATTATTACCGTAACTTATTTTTGCAGGGATACTGGCTTATTCAATTTCTGATAAATCATTTGAAGTGACACAAGCACAAGTCTTTATTCTTTCCCATGGACACATAGCTTCTTGAGATGTTAAAAGAGAACTGAAGGCCTATGATTATAATCTGGGATGAAAATTTCTTTAGAACTATTTGTCCAAGATTATAATCTATAGCGCTTTAATACTAGCCAGCCTTCTGCTAATTAAACAATAGGTTCCCGGTTCAAATATCAGTCAAGGTTGTTTTTTAAATCTTGGACTCCTCAAGAGAAAAATGAAGATTTTCAAATTCAATTTCTTGCACAATATATATTCAGTGCCTTTCTCAGACATGTCAAATGTTTGTATAAGTTGGATCTGACCTGAACTTATCTATTGTAAACAAGCTTTTTCTTAAGCGGGCGCCGAGCAATTTGTACCCTATGGTTCCCGGCTTTTTGCACCTGGTGGGACAGAAAAAATGAGACCCAGGGGATGGTATTTTCGCTACTACAGCGTCTGGGTCTTACCGTGTACAATTTTTTGTCTCTAGTATGATTCTATTATTATGAAGAAAATAATTGGAAACATAATTATAGGTACGGTATTTTTGGAAAAACAGTACATATTCATTAGAAGAAAATCAAACAAGTTGTTCTTTTACACATTAAATCTAGATTTCCAAATCAAAATGTTTCAAAATATATGCAATTTTGGAAATGGCTCCTGGTTCTGAAAAAAAAACGGCTCATGGTTCCTTAGAAATTTTGAGGACCAGGAGTTGCTTTTTTTTTTAGATTTATGGCTCGTGTTCCTTTTCCGCTTAATAAAAGCTTGATTGTACAGCATGTTCCAATAGAGTTTCTTGATGAAGATTTTAGGATTGTTCAGTGCATTATTTGCACATGTAGTTTATATTTTGTACATTACTGTAATGTTGATGATTTTCCCTTTTTGTGTCAGGATGGTCGCCTTGTGGGCCAGGACCAGCTGGTCCAGGACCAGCTGGTACAAATGCCAAACATCAATGGACTAGCAAAAGATGGAGTGAATTTCATCAATGCTTACACCAACTCACCGATATGCTGTCCGGCACGGTCAGGTAACATAACCAAACAATTAGGCCTATACTTGAAAAAATGGAAGTCTTACACTCAATCAACTCATTGATTGTTAAGCATAAAAGGATGTGTTTGAAAGGGCTGGGGAAAATCATTTCCTCTTTCATCGTTTCTTGAGAAGAAAACAAGTACCCAAGTTGTATAGAACATCTAAATGAAATATTTTTCCTATGCACAAATGAGAAAAAAATGTTTGTTTTATATAACTTGTATATATCTGTATACAGATTCAAACATTGTAAAACAAAATAAAGGGTGGCTTCAAAACTCAACCGAGGGTTTTCTGTCGTTTATTCCAATTGAACCGGAATAAACAATAGCCAACCGCCAAGAACCAGCAGACAACCGTCGGTTGAGTTTGAAACGACTCCTAAACAAAAGTTTACAGGTTCCAAGCCTGGGGTCGATTTCACGAACATTTACAATGCATCGTAGCCTATGAAGGGTTTAGCTCGTAACTAAACTAGATATCACAAAGACATGAAAACCCTTCGTAAGTGGTCATCGCATTATAAGGTATATGAATAATATGTATTAGAAAAATCAAACCCTTTGTTAACGTTGCGTGGGGTCAAGACGTGGTCATAGCTAACGATGGGTTTTGGTCTTACGATGGGTTAGCGATGCATTTTAACGTTAGTGAAATCGACCCCTGGTCAAGACTCGTATTTTATGTGATATTTTTATCTTTTGAAAACAAACTTTACAAGTCTACCTGTGGTAAACATAATGTCAAAATATCAAGCTGTAGCACACATTCATGGACGTACACTTATTGCACACACATTACATTTGTTAGTTCCCAGATAGCAAAGCTTAGTTGGCCCAACGTTGGGCCAATGTACGCAAAATGACGTAGGGCCCATGTCCTTTTGTCCATCGGGCCATCGTCATTCCTACATTGGCATTCTGACAGTTGGCTGAATGTTGGGCCAATGAAAAGCCGATGTGTTCCCAGATAGCAAAGTTTGGTTGACCCAACATTGGCCCTATATTCAACCTACATAATGCCGACGCAATGTCGACGTTGGTCCTACATCGCGCCAATAATGACATCGCACCGATAGGGGCCCGATGGACAAAATGACATGGGCCCAATGTCATTTGCCAATGTTGGGCCAACCAAACTTTGCTATCTGGGTTGTGCAAAAGTTAATAATCCAGATTAACTCTGGTAATGTGCTATAGTCATCAAATATGTTTTTTTTTCCCATATTAGCTCTATTCAGCGGTCGCCACACACATATCACAGAGACGTGGAATAACTACAAAGGTCTTCCAGAAAACTACACCACATGGAAAACCTTGATCCAACAAAGTGGATATAAAGTCAAATTTTTTGGTAAAACTGACTACCACCAAGGCCATCACTCCTTGAGGTAAGTATTAAGGTGGTTTCAGAGTTGCTCTTGTTGAGGCAGAACACCAAGCTTGTAGTTCCGGCAAAGTCAATTAAAAGTCGTCGGGAAAAAACAGGGATTCTTCTCGTTGCAAGGGCACATGCCACAGAGGAACAGCCTGATAGATGGTGTAATGATACAAGTGCTTTGATTGATTTTATGGCACAATTTGTTTCCAATGTTTTCCCATTAGTAGCAAACATCTGAAATAGAGCTAGTGATGACAAGATGAAATAGGGACTATCGATAGGATGGACAGTTGACAACTTTCACACACCCTGAAACCCAGTCAGACATTAGCACCCACCCGACAGCCAATGGCGGGTAACTTTTGTGTTTGATGGGTAAAATTTGAAAGTTACCTGCCCGACATGGCAGGTAAATTTTTTCAAAACTTGAGATATATTTATAAAAGAATATAGCAACTTTTTGCAAAAAACACACAAGTGTTGAGTTTTTTATTCGGAAAAACACAGAAATTTGTGGCAAATTTTGAATTTTTTAGAGGTTCTAGGGCCTAGTGATGTTTTGTTTTTCGTTAAAATTCGGGCAGGTAACTTTGCCGCCATCAAGGTGTAGTATTGTATCTATTGGTTGAATTGCGTCGTTCTTGAAAAAAATGAATAGAGACTTGCCATTGTATGGGAAAATTTTGTCAAAAAGACACAATCCTGCACCTCACTCTTTGCCGCCAGTCTGGCTAGTACAAAAAAATGTCCAGTCCTGCTTGATTCTCTTCATTTTCCTTTAGATGGTTGATAACAGCTTGTTTGAATTGAGGTATGGATGTTATATTGGAAATGCATGAGCTCTGGTAGAGAGTTCCAATCTCTGACAATTTGTGTAAAGGTAAACAGTTCTTGTTAGTTGGCCGCTGTGTGTTTATATGCTCTTCAAATCCATTCCAAACTGACATTTTCTTCAGTATGTGGAACGGAGGGGAGGAAATATTTTTATATAATTGAACCATTAAACCTGACTGCAGCATTATTATAGGCAACAGCTGAATACTTCAAGCATATGACTGTAAAAGCTTTACCTCTTTATTGTATTGTTAATAGATTTATGATGTGTTTTATAAAATATGGATCCATCCATTTAATTTTTCAGTAATCGAGTTGAAGCGTGGACTCGCAATGTCAACTTCACACTTGCACAAGAAGGCCGCCCTACTGCTGTACTGAATCAATCCACAACTAATGTGTCATCTGACTGGCAGATGTTACCAGGTAAAGATTGAATTGGCAAACCGTATCCATTGCACTGCGGATCAATCCACAACTAATGTGTCATCTGACTGGCAGATATTACCAGGTAAAGAATGAATTGGCAAACCGTATCCATTGCACTGCGGATCAATCCACAACTAATGTGTCATCTGACTGATGTTACTAGGTAAAGAATGAATTGGCAAACCGTATCCATTGCACTGCGGATCAATCCACAATTAATGTGTCATCTGACTGGCAGATGTTACCAGGTAAAGAATGAACATCGTGGCCTAGCGGAACAGTGCAGGACTCATAATCAGACGGTTGTGAGTTTGAGCCCCGCTAGCATCAATGTGTTGTGAACCTGGGCAAATCACTTTATCACACTTGCCTCATCGACCCAATCGCATTGGAGAGCTGTTTAGGGGGGAATATCACATCCTAAGTGCTGATAGGTCTGCGCCTTTGGTCATTGGCTGCAAGTGGCCTATTGTAATTAAGGCGAAGTGGATCTGATGATTCCCTTGTTACGGCGTAATAATAATGGCCAGCGCTTTGTATCCTTTGGCAAAGGCGCAATATAAATGCTAGAATTATTATTATTATCATGGTCTGAGAAGTTTGGTGGGCTACATAAATTTTGATGGGACTAATATGTTGGAATCATTTTTGAAACATAATTTTGATAGCTGATACATTATTGAGATCAATGGGCGGATTAATTTTATTAGAAATCAATTCCAGCCCCCTCCCACCCCCCTGGCATGGCTAATGACACCATGATGAGTTCCAATTTCTATCGGAGCAATGAACCTGTTTTGCATAATGATATGCAAAGGTAAAGGTCATGGAGGAGCGGGAAGAATGAATAAGAAGTGGGTGTTGTCATTCGACTGCTATCTTGCACGGCGTACGGTTGGTTAGAAAAAATAAAAAATAATAATAATATATTTAAGTAATAATGCTATAAAGTAAGTTTTCCTTCTGTTCTGTTTTCAAGTGTATCTGATTTAGGATAGCTTGTTAGCTCAGGTATACAAGACAGGAAGTTAACAGAAGTTTCGCCAGAAGACGGATCTAGACCAGAATTAATAATCGCATAAGTTTATTTCTTCCGTGTCTGGCTTATAATGTTGGCTTCACAGGAATAGCTGGTTTTTCAATGGCAGTGCATTCCGGTTTCAAAGTTACGGCTGTTCCTGATTAAGGTTTGACATAAAGATAGAAGGTAAGAGTGCTTACTCTTTATATCCACTGTCCACATACATACTGTACGCAAACATGGCAGACATCCGTGCCGGATGAGCGGTGCCCCCCATGTGTTGATTAATTGTGTGCTAATCAATTATTGCATGTTTCTGTTCCAGGTAGGGGAGGGTGGTTGCGCGATAGAAATTAATTTAATCGCGTTTGAGCGCAGCGAATTAGCTATTAACATACCCTAAAGGTAGTGAAAATACCAAACCAATTTTTTAGAACAGGTTTTTTTTCCAATGAGTCAGATGGTCAATATCTAATTTGAACTTGTGTCATACTTTCTTGATATGAATCCCTGAATCATCAAAAATATACTTTTTTATGTAATCACATTGAAGAAAATTATATTTCAACAACATGGCTTTTCATATGAGTGATTAAGATCTGAAATTGGACTTGCAACATGTTTTCTCCTGTGAATTTTGCCAAACAGATATCATTAAATGGATCCAAGTCAATGCCACCAAAAAGAAGCCATTCCTACTTTATGTTGGCTTCGGTTTACCACACCCGTACAAGACGCCCTCATCCGGAGAAGCAGCGGGAGGATCTACCTTTAAGACCAGTCCTTATTGGCTAAACAAAGTCAACCAATCAGCTGTGACAAAACCAAAATGGCTGCCGTTAGATCAGATGCATCCTGTGGATTACTACGCCACAGCAACCAAAAATTGCACAGCAGAATTTACTGATGATGAAATCCACCGTATACGAGCTTATTATTATGCTATGTGTGCTGAAACTGACGCTATGTTTGGTAGGTAATTGTGTAATATTGCATTCCAAATTTTGTGACTGAATTTTCATTCAGTGGTCTAAAATGTAATTTTAGCTAAATGTAGACTTCATGAGGGCAATAATATGTTGCGCTGATGTGATCTTATCTTTAGACTATATACTATTTCCCTCGACCAGAATAGTACGGGGAAATAGGTTTAATATTGACAGAATGTAAAAGCAGTCAATATTTGTTTAATATACCAATTTTGTTTTCAGCGTGCAATAGTAAGAAAGTATTGACTTGCTCAAACTGCACCTTTGGGTATACAATGGCCATTATTTTCAGCCAGATCATAGAATGCGATCTCATTATTACTAGGTGGGGTCACACAGGATATCGGCCGGATTTTTTTCAACTTTAGTACAATAAATCCCACTCAAAGATGGACATTTTCATCGGTCATTTTTTTAACGTGATGACCACCTGATAGTAATAAATATATGTGACACAAATGACAGACAAATTTATTGTAGTAAATGCAACACTAATTTGTCTGACCCCAGCCAATAATGCAGCACTGATGTGATTATAGGGACGTCAGAGACACTGATGAAGTCAATGACTAGACAGTGAAAAAAGGTTTTAATTTACGTCTAACGACTTGTGTAGGTTGCGTTGGTAGCCTGCGGCTGGCATCCAACAGCCTTCATAGCCAGATGATGTTACTCTGTGGTCATGAGACCGCTGATAGGATGATGTCATGAACACATTCATGACTTAATGAGTTTGTAAAATACTTTGGAAGGTGGTGCCTGCCTTGGTCCTGATTGTGCATCCTCCTGATCTGTATGACTTCCTGTACTCCTCTGCGATACCTTCACGATCCAATATATGTACCAGTCAATATAATGGCTTGCCCTGGATTCCTGTATTCCTCTGCGATACCTTCACGATCCA
>JXSR01S055090.1:21970-39773 GCA_000969725.1 Ophiothrix spiculata | reverse complement strand
TCAATTGTGTAACATGCTCCGACATTAACATTTGATGATCGAAAACAACACCGAGGTTACGGATATTGTTAGAAGGAAACACTTCACTGTCACCCAAGTGAAGACTTATGCCATTTAACCTCTTCATGTGAAATGAAGAGGCAGCAACAAAGAATTTGTTCTTATCACTATTGAGTTTCAATTTGTTTTCAAAAAGAAAAAAGTGTAGTACTCTTAAAACCCATTTAATGAAGTTTTAATGGAATTTTTCAGTATGTTTTATTCAACTTTTATCTTCCATTGTATGAAAACATTCTCTAGACTTGTCCTCGCCAAAACCGGAGCACCCAGAGTAAAACCTGCGGAAGCAAGTTTGGACTGGCAACCAATTGCACATACAGCGCCTAGACCGGGGCTCAAACCTGTGACGGTCCTGTGGGCTCATTGGTGCAAGGCAAGGGAAGTACCGCTGCGCCACCTGCTTCCCCCCTTTTCTTACCATATCTGTTTTGTCCTAGTACTGAGTTGGCAAATTTCAAGGCAAGTTCAAGTAGAGATGGAACCGGGAAAATACGACTGTCATCTGTTGTCAGAATGACTTTGAGTTCCAGTGGTAGAAGGGCAGACATGCCTGCCATGCTGACCCGTGATATTGCCATTCTATCTGACTCCGGGACTGGAGATGTTCCGCACCTGAAAGAAAAAAGTGTAGTACTCTTAAAACCCATTTAATGAAGTTTTAATGGAATTTTTCAATAAGTTTTATTCAACTTTTATCTTCCATTGTATGAAAACATTCTCTAGACTTGTCCTCGCCAAATTAAATCACTTTACAGTATCAATTCCGAAAATTGGACATAAATTGGTGCCACAAAATACGAGCCACATAGATTCAGATAAGTGCCCCCTCTCGATTGTGAGGAGCAACTTATTTGATTTGTGAAACTTCCTACTCAGCAGGCAAAGTAAATCCAGAACACTTGATGAGATTCAGAGCTTTGATAGGACCACTGATGCTGCTTTCATACTCGTGTAGTTTTGCAGCTTTGTCGCTGCGTGACGTATATTTTTTGCAAAAACTTGCCGCTTCCGGTTGTCGTAGCGGCAAAGCTACATGTCGCTGAGGTAATCGATATCGGCAAAATTTTGTCGCACGACAAGAATTTTTGAGTTGAAATGAATTCAACTTTCAGAGCGACATGAAGCGGCAAATCTGAAAAGCGACAAAACTGCAAAGCTACAAAAGTGTGAAAGGAAGCAAGCGGCAAAGCTACAAAGCTGCAAAGCGACAATAAGTATGAAAGCAGCATAAGGAAGGTGGGGGATGAGATGAATTTAATATGGTCATCATTAACGGACGCATATTTGGGATTGTTTAAGCACATTTTCTGGCAAGATGGCACTGAGAACCGATTTTGAACTTCCGTCATTAAAACATAGCACCTTACCCACTGGCTCCGATCTGCTTTTTCCAGAGATTAAATGGTACAGCTTCCAAATGAGGGTTGTTATTAACATGCACAGACTGAAGCGCATCTGTACAGCATCCCAAAGCTAGATAAGGAACAAAAGAAACATTTAAATAGTATCAACATATTACATCAGGTAGGCATTTTGATCTTGTGACAAATTTATCATATATTTTTTTTAATATTTCAATGAAGATTCGTCACCTACATAAAGCAATTATCAAGTTTCATTTGTATAGCTTGAGCCAAATTAAAGCTACAGGTGGCAAAAATGTGTCTGAGAGTGAGCAATAGATACCTATTTATTCTTCACAAAATATTCCAAGTAATTCAGCACTCTTTTGACTATATATCTTCAATGAAACATAATATGGCCATGAAAATTTACAGGTGTTATGAGAAAAATATGCGCTTTCATCTAGTATCAAAATCTCCAATTTGAATTTTTGAGTGAAAGTGTCGGAATACACACCTTGTAGCAACTGTCCCATTCAATACCCATAGGCATATGATCCCAAATATTCTAAATACACATCTTAACAAAGATCTTTAAAATGTGGGATACATATTTTGTCAGCTAGTGGTATGCATACTCGTCAGAGTACCTAAAAATCGGACCCAAAATGTTGTAATCATGTACAGCAAATTGCAATCCTAAATTGCAGACGTAAAATATTCAAAATCAAACCCCTAAATGTTGTAACACACTAAAATTGATCCCTGAATGGCGTAATGGGCATTTGACCCCTTTATGGTGTAAAACACAGTGTAAGGCACTATTTATACTGCCATAAAAAAAACATTGGAATACTTTTTCTCTTTTTGAATTTTAGGATAGCTGGGGAAAAAGTGACCCTAATAAGCTGATAAATATATTCAGGGCTAAAAGAGCTAATTAGGGATATATTTTCAACTGTCATCAAGGACCGCAATTTCATGAAAAGAAATGTATGCATCAATCGCCACAACATTTTGAAAAAGGGGGTATTTTACAATTCCACCTGGCTGATCATCTTCCAAAATCATCTCCCAATCTGATGACTTTTTTCAAATTAATTGTGTTCCAGGTTTGTGATGACCCAAAACATAGGCAATACTTTTAAGAGTTTTATTGTGCTCTTCATTGAAAGTCAGCATTGAAGTAGTTGCTGGCAAAAGAAGGGTGATAACGTAAGACAACAGACTTTAAATAGAATGTTACAATGTCATTAAATTACGTTTTTATCTGTTTCATGTATGTATTGTATGGTCATTGCAAAGAGGTGTTTAAATTTCTAGTCTTTGAAAGCAAAGAAATAATGGGTATTTGTTACCCCTATTTTCCTGGATTTTGCCAAAAAAGGGGATAACTAGAATACGCGGTTCTCGGGCAGCGCGGTTCTCGACACAGAGTGTCGATCACGATGCCTCCGCCTGCCACCTTTGTAATCAAACTAAGTTGAGAATTTGACCTTTCCTTTGACCTTTGACCCAAACCTTTGAAATCGAACAAAGTTGAAAATTTGACCTTTGACCCCCAGGGAAAGGTCGGACGATGCGGTCACCACTGACACTTTTGATCGCTGGTCCATGACGAACAATTTGACACCTTAACCTTTGAAATCAGACAAAGTTGAAAAATTTATGCATAAATTATGCAAATTAGATACTTAATTAGCATATTTTGCGCTCAAATTGCAGCTGGCACAAGCGCAGCTCTATCCACACCTACCCACCAAATCTTATGAATGTAGGGTGCACGGTTTGTAAAATATGCCATTTAAACCATTTTATGCATAAATTATGCAAATTAGGTACTTAATTATCATATTTTGCGCAGAAATTGTTGCTGGATCCAGTTCGGCTCCGGGTCTACCCAGTCACCAAATATCATTAACGTAGGGCATATGCTCCGAATAAAATTATGCTCCGTTTAAGAGATATCGCCAGTTTTATCTACTAAGATTCGATCCATAGGATTACATGTAAGAGCGCCATCTTAAAACGCATCGTATTCGTTAATTAAATGGTCGATCTGGCCGATTTTTTTGCATATGTGGTGGGAAAATCAAAATAAGGTGGGGTTAACATTTTGAAGGGGTGGGGTTCAGATTTACCCCCATTTTGGATTTCAGCCTAAGTCCCTAAAATCTCAAAAAATCACATATTTTCTGCTTAAAAACCGACTAAATTTGCATATTTTGCGCCAAAACTTTCAGAGAAAATTACTAGCCACCCTTACCACCACTCCACCGACTTGCGTCGCTATACGCCTCACCAGTTCCGAGAAACGAGCCCGGACGGACAGACAACCAGAAAACATAATGCCTCTGGCGGAGGCATAAAAAATAGGACAAAAACTCAATAAACAATGCGAATGAAGAGATTTATACGTGCTGGTAGTAGACATGAAAATATAATTTAAAACATTTCATCAGCACTCACGTTTTTTGGTCGAATCATTTCGGAGAAACCCTTCTCCGTCCTCAGCGAGTGGTGTCTGAGATGTGTCTGACGTCTGACTTCCTGTTTTGGACGTCAATAAACAATGTTTTTCAGAAAAACGGTGTTTATCTAAAAACAAGTCCTGAATACGATAGGTCTTGCAGGCGAGTTATGGAAACATCGATTACACCTATAGGTCCCGCTATGGGTTAGTTAGAAACATCATCAAGTCCTTAACAGGCGAGTTAAGGATATACGGTTTAGTTCACCAAAACACCACAAATTCTTTTGACATGTAAAAACAACTCCTGCAATAATATCCTGATCAATAACTGTAAAATTTAAAAATTCATGTTATCAATTTGTTTTTAGGAGTGACTGTAAACCATGTGTAAGTTGGACGCTATATTTCTATAACAGGGTAACTTGCCACTCTTTCACTCACTTGTTACCTGTGCTTTCCCTGCTGAGTTGTCAGGTTAACCATGTATGTTGACAGATGAATTCCATAGTAACGCTATCATGGGTTCAGGGAGGGTAGTCTATATATTACAAGCTATTACAGTGTGTTGCAAAGGTTAAAAAACAAACACAAAACACACTCTTTAGTGCAGCCTTGGTGAACAAGAGAGCATTGTGAACATGGACCGGTCACACCCCCTTTTCTAGGATCAAAGGAAATTTTATAGACACTCATAGATAAACTAAACCATATAATATATACATGGGAAAGAAATCATGAAAACAAGATTGAGATTAAATCCGGGATTAAATCAAGGTCTTTGATTAAATCTATTAATTACCATTGCCCTCAAAACCCGGCTTACACACATAAAACCCTACCCTATTTACGCGGATGGTTAAAAGATTATTCTAGGGATTAACTATGAGTCCCCCTTCGCCCTTCCCCCGGGCTTCAAGTTTCAACCAAATACTTTGTTCCAACATAAGCTAAAGCGTGTTTACTTAAATTTACTACCGGTTAGACCAATGCAATAAAACATTTAATAACAACAATTATATTAGTGAAATGTACTAATAATACTGATTATAATTATAATAATTCACAAGCATGCCTCTTTTGGCAACCAGAGCGTTATTTATAAGTGGGGTTAGACAAAAATACAATTTTAACAAAGAATGAAAAATACTTGAACAAAGTGGTTATGAGCTTTGACCTATCATGGCCAGCAAAATGTCAAAGACTTCAGGATTTCTCGATAAACAATGTTTATCTGAAAAACATTGTTTTTCTGATAAACAATGTTTATCAGAAAAATATTGTTTTACTGATAAACAGTGTTTATCGAGTGAAAAACCATTTTTTTCTGATAAACAGTGTTAATCGAGTGAAAAACATTGTTTATCGAGTGAAAAACATTGTTTTTCGTGAAAAAAAAAAGTTAATTTGAAAAACATTGTTTATCGATAAACATTGTTTTTCTAGTGAAAAACAGAGTTTTTTCAAAAAACAGTGTTATTCTGAAAAACAGTGTTTATCAGTCGAAAAACAATGTTTATTGTGAAAGACTATGTTTTTCAGTCAATAAACAGTGTTTATCATTGATAAACAGTGTTTATCGACTTATTGTACATTTGGCTTGCCATAGGCATGCCACATTTGTGTTTAGTTGGGGTGGGACGGGGTTGCGAAGGGCATTTTTTGAAATAGCCTAACCCCTTTGCTTTTACTTATTTGCATCCTAGTCTACGAAAAAAAAACCAGGGGGCCACTCAAGTATAATGTTGCATGACCACAGTTTTTCAAAACATCCCCTAAAGGGTGGAGGGTTCTGAAGCCCAAATATACTTTTTTTCCCCTATGTACACCCGAAATCAGGATTTTATCGATGACGTTTTCACACTAGGTTTAAAAAAGTACCCTATTTCTTGAAAATTGCTGTGTTTGATACCCTAAACGGTGTCACCTGATTCACCCTTCAGTCCACATAAAACAACCCTAGTTCACCTTTTTTTGTTCACGCTATGCCTGCAACATTATACTTGAGTGCCGCCCCCACCCCCAGGATACAGCAACATTGCTTACCCATAGGTAAATACAGCAAGCAGTTTCCTTGCGCAGACACCTCCTCCAGGTGGACCAGGCAGGAGAGCTCCCGGGGCAAGGTTCTCAACTTATTTCTATCCACATTGATTGATTTCAAGTTGACGCAGCCACATATTTCATGAGGCAATTGAGTCAGCTTGTTGTCATTGGCTATTAGAATCTGCAAAGATTTCAGTTGACCAATTTCTGTGAAGAGAAATTAATACAACAGCTGCAATTTTAAATTAAAAAAAACAAAACATTTATCCATTTCTGATTATCTTGAATTTAATCTGGCTAGATAAAAGCATTAAAATTTTCTAAACCTAGCTATAGCTTGCCTATTATATGGGATTTTTAGAGTCAGATATATACTTACTACTTGCCCTCATGCCTGTATCATATATAAGCAACTTGAATCATTTAGTTCAGTGCAGGCTAAGGTATCATATACATATGGCTAAACCAAGAAGTTTACAAAGGGAAATTGATACTTTTTTGACCATTGTGTCAATGCCATGTGGATATAGCTGCAATTTTGTTTGCCACTCATGGCAGCAGAATTTTGTACCCATTCTGTTGGGTTTTTTTTTTTTTGTAATTCACCTTAGGCTTTCGCCAAGGTAACCAACTTGGTACTTGGTACCAATTTAAGTAAGCTTAAGGAAGCTTATCTTCAACAGGGCTCCAAGATGTTTTTTAAATTCAGTTTTGAATGCAGGAGGAAGACCGGAGTACCCGGAGAAAACCAGCGGAAGCGAGCATGGACTGAAAACCAAATGCACATAAAGCACCGGGCACGGGACTCGAACCTGGGACCTCATTGGCGCAAGGCAAAGGAACTACCGCTGCGCCAACCTGCTGCCCAATTGAATTTCTTGCATGACAAATCGTAAACTCCATCATTCCATCTTAATAATCACTTTCACAAAGAAACTATACAGATACATTCTTAAAACCGTGTCAATGCTAGGGGAATATGGCAGCCATTTTAATTGTCACTCACAGCAGCTGAATTATTGTGCATCATCTTGTCCTGTTTGGGCGCATGTACTGTGGACTTTTCTAGCATGACAAATCATGGACTCAATCATTCAATCTTCTAGTGATCACATTCACAAAGAAACTATAAAGACATTTTTTAAAACAGAAGTTCTACAAAATGTACATGAAGTCACCTGTTTCAAACTTGATTCTTGTGGTGAAAGAGGGTAGATTCTTGGTGGTTTGTGTGCACATTCTCGCATATTCTAATTTCTCCTATTTCACTTGCAAATTGAAATTTATTATAACCAATACATGCAGAAGAAGAATTCTGATCTTACCTGAAGGTAGCTGTTTAAGGTCATTATTTGATAAGACGAGTGTTTGCAGGCACGGGCAACGTCCAATGCTAGCTGGTAACGCTGATAATAAATTCTGGCTCACATTGAGTGATGTCAAATTTGGAAGATCAGCTATTGCTGTATGTTGGAAATAAAATAAATAAACTATAACAATTAATGCTTTATTCCATCACAGTCTTATGGTGAATATTTTTCGCATCACAACAATTTTGCAATGATTACTCATTTGTAGTATTTTGATAATTCAAAGTACATTACCTTCTTTGGTAATCTTTGTTTACCATAATTACCTCAGTCTTTTCATTATAATCTGAAATCTGTCCTTGACAGGTACTGTAGATTTTATTCAGAAGAAAAGATTTGCCCTGGAGGGGGCACTCGAAAACTTTTTGGTAGGTATGTGAGATCCGCGATATCCAACATAGGGTCTTGTGGAACGGATTTTTGGTCAAAAATTGAACTGATTTTTTCCGGAAATTGAGGTCTCAAGAACTACCTTTTTCCCATAAAAATACAACTCTATTTGAGCTGAAAATCGCTCAAAATTAGCTTGAAAACATAGTGAAACACATTTTGAGTCATTTTCTTTGAAAATGGGGTCTTCGGAACTAGAGTAATATCTTGAAAAGAGCATCTTGGGGAGCGGAAGTGGACGCTTGAAAAGGGGGTCTTGAGGGCGGCATATACCTGTACCTTCCGTCAATGTAAGCAGCCCCCCCCCCCCTGGGAGATTTGCTCACTACTTCATATTTCTCCAATGAAAATCATTTTCATTTGGAATGTTTGCCACTGTCTTATTTTTTCCTCATTGTAGTTTTAGCGGATTATTCTGATCGATAATATTGTCTAGCAACAACTCAAATTCAGTAAGCATTCAGTTGACCAGATTTTACAATTTGTAAAAATGACAAAGTCTATCTAGCTCTTTAAGGGGGTAACCTCTATATTTTCGCTGCATGTGAAAATAAGTGCAAAGTGTATATTGGACAAAACTGATTTTTTTCTGCAGATTTACAATATGTATACTTTCTTCAAAACACTTGCAAAGTATTTCATATCCGTGTTTACTATTACAGTTCAAAAGAATTGTAGGGGCGCCATAACGTGGTGGTTAACGATCTCGCCTCACACGCATTGGGCCTGGTTTTGATTCCCGGTGAGGGCACTTGTCGGAATGGAATCTCAGAATCTCTGCCTAAATGTTTATCTGACTTGGTGGTAGCATTGGGCAGATATTCTAGATCTACACCGCTCTTCACATGAAGTATTTTGAGTTGGGTAAATATTTCATGATAGATCGTCGTCCGTCGGAGGGGATGTAAAACCGTCGGTCACATGTACAGAAGAGTCATACCTGTTCATGTAATCGTAACCAGTATCGTAAAGAGTAGGGTATTCTACCCCTGACTGTTCCCTACACAGTTTTCGGTCAATTTCTGGACTTTAAATCCGCCTGTGTGTTATATCCTCAAGCATATGAGGTTGCACAAGATTGGAAGAAAGAGAAAAAATTAATAAATCAATACTTACTTACCATCCGGTAGGCTTGCTAAATTATTAGAGTGAAAATATCTGCAAAATAAAAAGATTTCAGAGACATATTATTATGTTGACTGCATACTCATGAGGGAAAATTTATTGACCAAGGTGATCTTAAGACTGTCTAGACCCACTATTAGGGGGGAAGTTTTACTATTTCCTCAAATAAAAGGGCCATCAATATTTGTTTAATGTACAGCTATAGGCAATAGTAAACAACTAGCCAAAATACTATTAAAGGGACTATAACCTAGATTCCACTTACAATTGAAAACATATTGAAATGTTCTAAATAAAGCTTAAAAGAATAATAAAATACAAAACAGTACAACAATTTACACAGAAATGGCTCAAATTGAAAGATAATTAATTTGCAATTATCATTTCTGTGATGGTGGTGTGCTATTGTGTTTTCTAAATCCTGAATTTGTACCTCAGAAAGGTTTACCAGGTAAATGATCAAACAAAGCTCCTGGAGATGATTTAATACATATTAAAAGAGAAACAATCTCATCAAAAATAATTTGTTTACCCATCACAGGTGTAGAAACAAGATCTTTTTAAGATTTGAAAACTTTTCACACCATTTTTTGCCACCGGTGGCAAAAATTAAAGTTGGTAAAGAATTGCAATTTTCTCCAATATTCCTCAAAATCATGGAAAACTACTTGTAGGTTATACTACCCTGGAAAAAATCAAGTACAAATCTAGTACAACATTCCTGAGATGCACATTTGGAACACTTATAGTACAGTTTAAGTACAAATATAGTACAAATTTGTGTACTATAAATGTACTCAAATTGTACTTAAATGATGTTCCAAATGTGCACCTCAGGAATGTTGTACTATTTTTGTACTCGATTTTTATTAGGGTAGTATACCTATTTATTTATTTATTCTTTATTTGGCATAATCGACAGAACAGTACAAAAAATAGACATATGGCAATATCATAAAAAACAATAACCAGACAACCAAGTCGAGGAGCCAGGATAAAGGTGATCTTACCTATAAACATAATCTATTGATTCATGTAAAAACATAGGTAAAAAATTGGTGGGAAGAATCTACGCCAGTCCCTTTAAAAATAATAAATTTGATCAGCACATGCAGAAACTCCAAAAATTGGCACAAAATTAAGGGGTTCCCAAAACAAAAAGTCAAAAA
Source organism: Ophiothrix spiculata (assembly GCA_000969725.1). Lineage (NCBI taxonomy): Eukaryota > Metazoa > Echinodermata > Ophiuroidea > Amphilepidida > Ophiotrichidae > Ophiothrix > Ophiothrix spiculata. The sequence goes on along the minus strand of JXSR01S055090.1, from coordinate 29,800 downwards.
TAGGGTTTTGGTTATATTCACTTACAGTTTTATTCAGATTATGTTCAAAATTACTTTCATTTTTGAGGTGATCTTTCCAAAATTTGCAATTTTTTTCTGTAATGCTGCTTTGGCGCAAAGTCAAATAAATCCTTAGTGGGAACACAGAACCTGGCGACAGCTTTGATTTTCCAAGATGGCAATTAAAGGCTTGATTATATAACTCAAGATTATTTCAAAATATTCATTTCATATTTTGAAATTTCCTAAAGGTGAATTATCAAGCCTACAGAGGATATCTTGAAAAATCAGAGCTGTTGCTGTTTTCCAACCGACCCTAAACATAGCAAAAATTGGGTCAGGATTTTTGTTTTTCAATTTTTTCTATTAAACTTGCTGTTTCTAGCACAAACACTCACAGTATGTGTTAAATTAACAAATCTTTGGTGTCCTGTCAGAAATATCTAATAAATTATCTTGTTTTGTCGTCAAATGACTTAACATGCACTGTTTTAGAGATTTTTAAGGTCAAAATCTCCTTCAGGAAAAGTAAAAAAAGGAATCCCGACTGACCTAAATTTCACTCTAAAAGGGCAACACAACCTTTTTTCTTCTTGGCCTAAGTCCCACATTATAAATTGCTAATTTTGAGGTTAGTTTCATTTGTGAATATTTCACAAAGTAGTTTTAATCATAGACAGATTGTTTATGTTTTAATCTGTACTTACAATTCTTTGAGTCCTGAAAGTCTTGAGAGCTCTGGAGGCTGCCAATGGAAATAAATGTACATAACCACATTAAAGCAATAAAGTGTTTTAAATGAAGTTGCCCCTATGTTACTTATGACTCTTGAATTTAGTTTTTAGCTTTTGGGGTTTGTTTTTGGTAGATATTAATACCCTCCAAACTATTTTTTTTCGTTATGGCCATTTGTTGAATTAAATTCGGTCAGGATCCCAAATGTAATTAATGTATTAGTATAGGAAAGCATGCATGAGCTTTTTATCCATTTTTTTTTTTTTTTTGTGGCAAAACAAGTTTTTGACAAAATACACTTGAAAATGCCTTTAGATAGTCACATTCCTTCATTTAAACTGTTTTTACTAAACCTTGGAAGACTTTGACCCCCCCCCCCCTTTGACCCTTCAAAACACCCAGGGGGTCAGTTGCTATTCATTCTCTAAGTGCAATTTTTGATCAAAATCTTCTAGTATTGCTTTAACCAGGTGTGAAGGAAAACTTTCATTGTTGACACGTAAAGCGAGGTGTCTATACAAAAGACCCACGTCTTGGTTTGTACATGCACTTTAGACTATAGTATTTTTTTAAAGTTAGGGCACCTCTTGCATAATGACACATCAGGTAGAGCATATTTTTGATTAGATAAGGACAAGGATCCTCTCAGCAATAAGTGTAATCCCTGCATGCATTGCAGTTGATCTGAAGAATATTTCGTAGGCCTGTGTATTTACTGTGGGGCAATTAATTTGATTAGTTGTACAGCAAAGATCATTGGTATATTATCGCCAAAAGCATGTTAACAGTGTTATAGCCCCGGGGGGGGGGGGGCACTCAACTTTGAAAGTGGTAGGTGTGTCAGGCGCGAAGCGCCGAAAATGGGGTCTGGTGAACTGATTTTCTGTAAAAAATTGACCCTTGAAACCGAAATTTTGGCCAAAAATACCCTCCTGAGCTGAAAATTTTCGCAATTTTTGCAGTTATAGCTAAAATTTTGTATTTATTCTCAAAAACGGGGTCAATAGAACTGAATCATGCTGAAAATGGGGATCTAGTGAACGGCCTGGCGGCCTGAAAAAGGGGGTCTTGACCGCCGGACATATATACCCTGCTCACAAATGTGAGTGCCCCCCCCCCCCGGGGTTATAGCATGAAAGGGTTTTATGTGGTTCAGAGGATATGAAAAGAATCGATATGTGAATCAATGTAACATGATTCATTTGGCCAAATGAAAATTTAAATGTGTTATGTGTTTTTCTTTTTCTTTAACCATTTCATCATCACAAAATGTAACTGCACAATAAGATGGACGTGTAAATGTTCAAACCATGTTTCATTAAGGTAATGTAAATAACCATGATATAATTTATAATTAGCGAAGGAACAATACAGAAACGTGTTTGCAATAGACCAGTAGTAATAAATAATTGATAACAAACATGTTCAAAGCTTTTGCGTCCAATCAGATAACGAATACCATAACGTTTTGCTATCATGGCCTTTCTCCACCCTTTAATTCTACTGGTTGTATGAATGCAAATCGTTTTACCTCTTAACATGAATGGAAAGACCCAAAACTTGTAATGAGGTGCACTGGCTTAAAAAAATTACCGAAATCGTGCTACATGTACTAGCTATGAAACCAAACTTTATTCACTTTCTGACTCATGCTCTGGTAAAGTCAACAACTTTAAAGATTGTTAAGTTTTTTCTGGGACACACAGTAATGAAGCAATACTCTCAACTTAAAGGTGCAATTAATGATTCTGGTGTGAAGAAAACCCTCACCTAAATAAAAAGAAGAATACTACATAAATGTAGTCTGAAATTTCACAATTGATTCTGACAATTTAATTGTTTTCAAGTTGCAAGGTTTTAAAAATAAAAAATAAAATATCTCCATAGACTACTGTGTTGGAATTACTGTTGTGGACCCGACAGTAATTAGAAAATAACATATTTTGTAACTTTTCTCAAAACTGGAAGCACATTTTAAATGATGGTTTGGGGATTGTAACATAAACCAATCAAAATGTTGTACCATAGCTATCTTTATTTTGAAATAGGTGACCTTGAGGATGAAAAGGGGATCATGATTTTCCCCTTTAAAAGCAACTTACCGAGGGGGGGGGCGTCACTTTTTTTTAATACATTGACAGAAGGTACAGGTATGTGCCCCGGGAGGGGGGGTACTTAGTACAAAAGTGATTACGGGGATGTGCCGCAAATTTGGGTAGCAAAATCAAGGTTCTCTTGTATGCCAATGGGTCCTTTTTCTTTGCAAAATGTGGTATTTTGATGGGTCTGTTTTTCAAAATTTTGGGTTTTTTTCGAAATTTCAAACATAAATCAGGAAATTCTCGCCAAATTAGCGTAAATTTTCAGAGAAAATTTCAATTTTTGTATAACTTTCGATTCAAAATTTGGGGCATTTGGTATATGAATGGGTCCCTTTTTCTTGAAAATTGGTATATGCATGATTGGTACTTAAAATTTCCCAGCGGCACACCCCTACCAAAACCAAACTTGAGTACCCCCCCCCCCCCGGGTATGTGCCTCCTTCAAGACCCCTTTTCAAGCATCCTCTTCTTCTCCCCATATGCTCATTTCAAGGTTATACTTCAGTTCACATACCTACCAATTTTTTTGAGTAACCTGGGGCAACTTACCAGCTCAGCAAGCAGATTGCACTTCATGTACAACCTCTCCACATGGCAAAACACACCGCCCCCATTGTCTGAAGCCTGGCAGAGCGCCATCGGGAAATGCGCCAGGCATTTGTAGTTGAGATACAGGATCTGATGCCCATGCCGCAGTGCTTCCATCAGGATGTCATCCACACTGCTTGCTTCGTGGTCTTCTTGTAGCAGAGATGCACTGCGAGTGCTTCCTGGAGGATTCATGCTAATCTCTAAATTTAATTTTCAAAAGAAAATGAAAAACTTTATTTAGGAGGGACACAACATATAAAAGAAAACATATTGATACTTGCATGGGATCACATGATTCCCCGATTTGAAAACCTCTTGTTTTGAAAATCTGTAACTGTAAGTTTTTAGTAGCTCTTGTTCAGAGCCGTCCATACTCTTTCACGTCCACTACCCTCTGAAGTACCAACATACGCAGTTCGAAAGACCCTCGCCACCGCGAGCCTCGTTGCGGTGCTTCGCACCTCAACAGTGCTGATAGGTCCGAGGGAACAAGGCTTGTTCTAGTTTTTAGCAGTGTTGTAGTCAAGGACCATGTGTTCCAGGCCAACAACTTGGGTCTCCATGGCCAAGGCCAAGGACCAAGAACTTTGAAGTGCCCTTACTTTTCCAGGATAAAGATATCTTTGACTTCCTTTTAAGCAGCAGCTCCTTTGTCTGGTTACTTGGTTTAAAACTCAGAAGAAAGGCAAATAAATTATTTGATCTCAAAACCGACTCAAACACATCACAATGAAAATGCGCCAAGAAGTTTTTGCTATGTAGATAATTTAACATATTGTAGTTGAAATATGTGCTGGTTGTTATGGCGCTCAATCATGGTGCACCATCTACTTTGCCGTTTCAAGAATGCATGGCGCTACGTAAGTTTGATCATGTGACGTTGACATTAATTGGTCATGTGACTATCGCTAACAATAGGAATGAAAGCAAACCCTCTGGGCAGTCGCAGCGATGTGGCAGATCGAGACACCAGTTTGCTGACAGGTTCCTCAGGGAGCCTGCCGGCCAGTCAGTCAGTGCTAGTCAGATTAGTACCAGTGGCGGAGGAAGGTTAAAATTTTAGAGGGAGATATGGCTAATTTTCTTAATCAAAATTTTTTTTGAGCAAAAATGGTCAGAGGAAAAATCAATTTTTGTAATAAGTATAAATAAATCTGTCAAATTTGTCGGCTATTTTCAGCTAAAGGTCTTGAAATTTGCACACAACTTGACAAACTTTGACTAACAAGATGGTTTGCGAACCAGTAGTCTCGCCTGCGTATCGACCGCCTACTTAATCATTCAGTTGTGGGGTTGACCCCAACGGAAAGGTCGGACAACAGGGTCACCATTGACACTTTTGATCGCTGGTCCAAGACGTACAATTTGACACCTTAATCGTTGAAATCAGACAAAGTTGAAAATTTAACCCCAAGGGAAAGGTCGGAGGACGGGGTCACCATTGACACTTTTGATCTCTAGTCCAAGACGAACAATCTGACACCTTAATCGTTGAAATCAAACAAAGTTCAAAGTTTGACCTTTCTTTTGACCTTTGACCCCAAGTTTAAAGTCGGACGACAGGGTCACCATTGACACTTTTGATCGATCGCTGGTCCAAGACGAACAATCTGACACCTTAATCGTTGAAATCAAACAAAGTTCAAAGTTTGACCTTTCTTTTGACCTTTGACCCCAAGTTTAAAGTCGGACGACAGGGTCACCATTGACACTTTTGATCGATCGCTGGTCCAAGACTAACAATTTGAGACCTTAACCTTTGAAATCGGACAAGTTGAAAATTTGACCTTTCTTTTGACCTTTGACCCCCAGGGAAAGGTTGGACGACGGGGTCACCATTGACATTTTTGATCGCTGGACCAAGACGAACAATTTGACACCTTAAACTTTGAAATCGGACAAAGTTGAAAAATAAGCTACATTTTATGCATACATTTTGCAAATTAGGTACTTAATTAGCATATTTTGCGCTCAAATTGCAGCTGGCACAAACGCAGCTCTATCCTCACCTACCCACCACATTTCATGAATGTAGGGTGCACGGTTTGTAAAATATGCCATTTAAAGCATTTTACGCATAAATTATGCAAATTAGGTACTTAATTAGCATATTTTGCGCCGAAACTGTTGCTGGATCCAGTTCGGCTCCGGGTCTACCCGTCACCAAATATCACTAACGTAGGGCATGCGAGATACGCTCCGGACGGCGGACGGCGGACAGAAAATTGCATTGCTATGTCTCTGAAAATTTTCAGGCGAGACAAAAATGCCGGGCAAAAATGTGTGAGAAGTGCGCAAAATATTTTGATTTTTCACATTTATATTATCAAAAACAAAGAGAAATTCAATTTCATTTCCTTTTCTTTCTTTGTTCTTTATATTTTTTGAGGGCGTCCATCCCCTCCACCTGAAATTTAGGAGGGGACATGTCCCCGGGGGTTACTTACATTGACAAGGTATACGTATGTGCCTGCCTTTTGGGGTGATTTTTCCAGGATTTTGGTATATCAATGGGGTGGTTTTCATCTCAGATGAGAGCACCCAATTTTCATAAATTGGGTGCTTTTGAGAAAATTTGCAAAAAAGCACCCAATTTGAGTAAAATTTGGTGCATTTCCATTAAAATTGTTATTAATGGGTGGTTTTTTGAGTCCGGCAGGCACATACTCATACAAAAAATTTTGAAGGGGCAATCTCTGAAATAAGAAGTTAAGTTAATTGAAGCCGTTCAGCTCGAGTCTCCGCCACTCAATTGGAGCTCCATCCAGCTTGGATTCTTCTTCTACCATGTTAAGTGCAGCCCCCATTAGTTTAGGGATTAACACACTGTGGATTTCTATCATTTAAAGGGGCAATTCATGATCCACTTTTCATCCTCAAGGTCACCTCGATCAAAATTGATTTTTAAGCTAGGACGAATCCTTGACTGGTATATATTATGATCCCCAAACCATTCTTTCAAATGTGCTTGCATTTTTGAGAAAAGTGTGAAAATGTGTCATTTACTAATTACTGTCAGGGCCCGACAATAATTACAGCACAGCAGCCAATGGAGATTTTCAAAATACTGAAAAGTTCTTAACTTGAAAACGAAAAGTCAGAATCAAGTGAAATTTTCAGCATACATTTATGTTGTACTCTTCTTTCTATTTAGCTAGAAAAGAGGTTAGGTTATTGTCACATCAGAATCATGAAAGGTGTAGGTTCCTATTTTAGGATGTGTATAATTGACTTTTAACTGATTGACCTTGACCTCTGAAATGCATTGTGCAAGGTTTCAACCTTGGCTTGTGTCTTGTTTTCTCTTGAGAGGCAAAAGAATGTATGCAACCCTGGGGATGAGGCTGTTATGTAAATACAAAAGAAATGGAAACTAGGTATACCAATTAAAGCAATACTATAAAGTGTTAAAAATGAAGCGCCCCCTGTCACCCATGACTTTATATTTTTGGGGCTCATTGGGCTTATTGGGTTTGTTTTTGGTAGATATAAATACCCTCCAAACGATTTGGCTCAAAGATGCTTACTTTTTCTGTTATGGTCATTTGTTGAATTAAATTCGGGATCCCTAAATTGATTCAACATGTATTAGTATAGGAAAGCATGCATGTCCTTTTTATTTATTTTTCAGTGCCAAAACAATTGTTTGACAAAATACACTTGGAAATGCTTGATAGTCACATTCCTTCATTTTATGATGTTTTTACTATAAATCATTTTTGGTCAAAATCTTATTGTATTGCTTTAATTGTACATTTTGTGCTATATCTCCAAAACTATAGAGAATTTGGAGGTGAAATTTTGGATTTATAATCAGAAAAATATGGGCTTTCATTTGACATTAAAAAATATACTACTTCCGGTTGAGCCCGGGGGATGAGAATGTGATCGGAACCTACACCTTTAAAGGGGCAATTCATGATCCACTTTTCATGCTCAAGGTCACCTAATTTTAAAAAAAGCATAATAAAGCATATTATTTGGCTGTGCAATGACCTAAAAGATAATCATTATCTTTACTGGAACTTATTTTTCAGAGGGGTTGTTGGTTCACAGGTGGAATGATAATTTTATCGTTTTGCGGTTTTTGATAAGTGACACCCATAAATAGGGTTCCCAAGGTAAGGAGCCAATGACTATCTTTTAGTTCATTGCACAACCCTGTTATTTTGTTTCATATTGCGTTTTAATTCATCCCAGAAGGACAAATCATTTTTGAGTATCGGAAAATTAACTTAATATATTGGCAATTTAATCTAGAAACACTGTTTTTTACTTTTTATATATTTTAGAGACACATTTTTACATTATTTAGGCCAAGTAAAATAAATTGTGTGTTTTACGTCCCCAACCGCCCCAATTTTCAAATATTTTTATTATTTTCCCTAAGGGGGCTGGCATT
>JXSR01S055079.1:29967-44646 GCA_000969725.1 Ophiothrix spiculata | reverse complement strand
TTCAAGGGGATAGGGTTCTTGTGCGGTGTGTGTATGTGAGTTAAATTTCAGAAGCAAAACTTATATTTCAATATTATGTTGATGCAATTGAATAGGAGAATCGCCAATTGACAAGATTGAGAGCCTTGGTCAGTTTTCAATTTCAAAATGTGACATACGTTTTAATAACAAAAATAGGCCATATGAATGTTGCAATACATTCTAAATCATAAAATAACATTACAAACATACCATCAAAACAGAACCCCACACAATTACAACCAAAGCGAAATAACCCTAACGCATCGTAGCCCGACATTTGTAAGGCATTTCATGAGTGCCAAAATATTACACAGGCTAACATTCGCACTATAATAGATGCTAAAGTTAGGCTGGAAACATAAATAAGTTCAAAAGACAAGTTTGGTTCAGCATGTTAATACTAATACTAATACTAAAGGCATTTATATTGCGCTCTACAAAGAACACAGCGCATCAACAAGAAAATATATACAATGAAACAAGTAAAATACAAGTACATACAAAATACAATGAACCATTACTCAAATAGGTGTGTTTTTAGAGAGCTTTTGAAAGCACTAAGAGTTTTCTTTTCCCTGATGGTTAAATTCAGGACAAATATCCAGATATTGAATACCAATGAAAAAAATTATAAGTATCCTAAATACCTCTTGAAAGATTCTTTGGTGCTATAATACCTATATAGACAGAACATGGATTATTTAGCATATTTCTATTGGTCTGATTTTATACCGTATCGAGGGTTGCCCGCCACAAGGCCGTATCCGCGTAACCAAATTCAAGGTCAAAAGATGTCAAGATCTGATGGTTCTTTACAAATGAATGATCTAATTAAAACATTCATTTTGAAAATACCATAAGGATCTTATTATTCTTTCTAGATGAATGAATGAATTAGATCATTTATCTTGAAAGAACAATAATTGATTGAAATCCTTTGACTTTTTGATTGTTTGATTGTTGTTACTCAGATACGGCCTTGTAATGCTAAACCTTCGATATGGATTGCTTTCACATTTGAAATACTAACAAAATCGAAATAACGTTCCTGGTACAAATGCAGTATGTATAGTATAATTTGGTAACCCAATAAATTGCTTTTCAGTAAATATATGGAAAATGATATCACGTTCTCACGTCGAAGAAGTTAAAAGTAATATTGAAAGGTTTCTTGCAATGTTTTTCTGCTCCAAAGGATGACTGAGGCACTTTTTGCATGGGCTTGGGGTATGTGGTGGATAACTTGTGTACCCTTACGGACCAACCTGGGTAAAATAATCAAACAAACAAACACACATTAATTAGTTACGTGTAAGCAAAAATCTAGAATGCAATCCTCAATCTCTATATTTTTTTACATTGTCAGAGAAACTTGTTAGGCCTATGGCTTTTATGTACATTATATAAAATTAAGATAGTATTTCAACGCTCTCCTTTAATGCCATTAATATTTATCATTTTGCTCTAAAACAAATCATTTCAAAAATAGATTTATCTAAAAGAAAATATCAAGACTTTTCCATCCTGCTTGCTTCCGGTTTTCATGAAAGGATTAAAAGTGATAAAACATATCTGAAATTCAAAATTGGGATGAGGTCTGTTAATTATGCTATGTTTCGTCACTACATGTAAATCCTTTCATGAAAACCTGTACAAAAATCCCATTTGAAGCAAAGTATGATGGGAATGTTGGTTTCTCTAATGTACACTCTTAGAAGGCCGGGATCAAATTTTTGATCCTTTTTCGGGATCATTTTATTTTGATCCTTTAAGGATCACTTTTGATCCTTTAAGGATCACTTTTGATCCTTTAAGGATCAATATATACAAATGGATCAAATTCACAAGGATCATTTTTGATCCTTTTTTAGGATCATTTTATTTTTATCCTTTTTGATTACAATATCAAAGTTTTGATCCGTATTTCTGGTTTACTTTGATACGGAAAGGATGAGCTCACATTTTGATACCGCGTTTGGATGCAACGTGATGTTTTGTTTCATATTTGAGTATACACCCCATTACCGCTACACAGCGGGGAATGTATACTATGGTGTAACATGTATAAATACGTTGATTTCATCACACAGCCCCGTGGTCGAGTGGTTAGAGCCTTGGTCTCGCAATTACCAGCAGGTATGAGTGCGGCGTGGGTTCAAACCCTGCTAGCGTCACTTCAGTGTGATGTTTTTTGCAGGTCTTTTTAATAAGAAATATTTGATCCTTTTTCGGATCAAAATTTTTGATCCTTTTTTTGGGATCACTTTGATCCTTAAAGGATAAGCTCATATTTGATACCTAAAAAGGATCAAAATTGATCCTTTTTGTCTCATATTTGATACTTTCTTTCTAAGAGTGTATGTGTTGAATTACACGTATTGCTTCGAGTTACGATATAAGCGAAATTCAATACATTGATATAAAATTTGAATTTATGGATGAAATTCGGCGTTTTCAGAATATGCTATGAAAGACATTAAGATGGCATGTAGCCTATGCCTTTAAATAATATTTATCTATATTCCCTCATTTGAACTGCAAGTAAATTTACACATTTAATCAACATTCCATGCCATTTGATATCTCCTTGAATTTACTGCATGGTGAAGAATATTTCGTCAAAAAGAAACACAAATTTATCAGACAATATAAACAGATATTCAGGGTGCAGGGCCTCATTATTTGTTAATGCAACCCTTACCCTGGATTTTTGTTTTCATTGTCAATTTTCAATAAATTCGCATTTTGCCTATAAACGTATCCAACGATATTGAAATAATCCTCCACAGTGGTTGGATTAAACACAAATAGCTCGGTCAAGTATAGCTGCGATTATTTATATAGCTGTCAGCTACGAAGCTTTGGATTATGGAAGTGATAAATTACAGAGACTTGAAAAGAGGTCACAAAAAGAGTTCTACATACAATGTAGAATTCTGTGTCAAGATAATTTGATAGGCCATTAACATATATTCACGTCTGTAGTCTCTTAAATTGAGTATTTTGATTCTAGTACTTTCTGTTAAATTTCACTTCATTAATTTGTTCAGGATGTTGTACAAGTTTAATTGGTTTACTGTTTTGTAAAGTAATATTGAAAGGTTTCTTGCAAGGTTTTTTCTGCTCCAAAGCACTGAAAGCCCAAAGGGAGTCAAGGTTACTCCCAAAAGGGAGTCCAGAAAATTTTGACTCTGTGTCAATATTGACTCCATTTGAGGAGTCACGTGACTCCCATGGGGAGTCAAATATCATGACTCTCCTCAGGAGTCACTTCAACTCTTTTGAAACTGTTGAAATGACTCCGAAAAAGAGTTGAGGTGACTCCTACTTAGGCGCTAACTTGATTCCTCATGAGAGTCATGGATGCTGGACACCCTTTTAAGAGTCACTTGACTCCCCTTTGGCTTTCAGTGAGGATTACTGAGGCGCTTTATGCTTGGAGTTCTATGGACATGGGGTATGTGATGATTTCCTTGTGCCCCCTACGGACTAACCTGCGTAAAACAATCAAACAAACAAACAAACATAAATTTATTGGTTACGTGTTAGCAAAAATCTAGAATGCAATCCTCAATCTCTATATTTTTTACACTGTCAGAGAAACTTGTTAGGCCTATAGCTTTTATGGACATTATTTAAAATCAAGAGCGTATTTCAATGATCTCCTTTAATGCCATCAATATTTATCATTTTGCTCTAAAACAAATCATTTCAAAAATAGATTTATCTAAAAGAAAATATCGGGACCTTCCCATCATGCCTTGCTTCCGGTTGTGATGAAAGCAGTTAGTGATAAAACATATCTGAAATGCAAAATTGTAATGAGCTCTGCTAATCATATTTGTGCTATGTTTAATCACAAATACCTTTCATGACAACCTGTACAAAAATCCCATTTGAAGCAAAGTATGATAGGAAGATTGGTGTCTCTCCTGGTGTCTCTAATGTATGTGATGAATTACTTTAAGTTGCGATACAGGCGTTTTTCAATACATTGATATAAAATTTGAATTTATGGATGAAATTCGGCGTACTCAGAATATGCTATAGACATTAAGATGGCATGTATACCTTTAAATTTATCTATATTCCCTTACTATTTACACATTTAATTAACATTCCATGTCATTTGATTAACTGCATGGTGAAGAATATTTTGTCAAAAAGTAACACAAAAAATGAACAATATAAACAGATATTCTGGGTGCAAAGCCTTAATGTTTGTAATGCAACCCTTACCGTGGCTTTTTGCATTCATTGTCAATTTTCAACAAATTCGCATTTTGCCTATAAACCAAAGATATGGAAATAATTCCCCACAGTGGTTGGATTAAACACAAATAGCTCGGTCAAGTATATCTGCGATTATTTATATAGTTGTCAGCTTTTGATTATAGAAGTGATAAATTACAGAGATTTGAAAAGATGTCACAAAAGGAGTTAGATGAAATTAATACATTAAAATGCACTTTCTCGAAACTATTTTGCATTATTCGAAGTGTAAATCTTTGAAACATGGAAACTATGAAGATCCATGAAAACTTGATTGTTTATGAAAACCACACCTTTAGGGTAAGATGTAAAATGATTGGAAATAGGAGGGAATATTAATTCACCCGAAAAGGAGTGTAAACCACTCAAAAATAGTGAAAAAGAGTGAAAGTGAACAGTACTCTAAAAAATGTGGTCTCCATTTTTAAATGGAGACCACATTTTAAATCTTTGTAAAGAGTAGCCATTCACTTGCTTAAAGTGAACGTCACTCTTTTTTGAGAGCACATTTCACAATACCACCCGTTCTACTGAATATCTACAATTATTTTCGAGTGAATTAACTCGGTTTTGAGTCTTTTTACATTTAGAGAAATAACTAATTATGTCAAAAATTGATAGGTTGACCAAACAAGTAATGAATCAACATCCCTGTTGCAATATAATTTGATAGGCCACTAACATTATTCACGTCTGTATTCTCCTAAATTGACGGTATTGTTTTACAAGTACCAAAGATTACTCTTATTTCATTTGTTTATGATGTTGTACGAGTTTTAATTACTTGGTTTGTCTATTTTACATAGTAAGTTATTGAAACATTTCTTGCAAAGTTGTGTTCGTGGCCGAAAATACACTCAATCGGCACGCATCCAAAACCGATGACCTTATATAAAGATATTAAATAAAAGTTAGACAGTATTTCCATTATGAAGAAATACTATCATGCAAATCATTTTGTTTGTCTGAATGTTCGTTTGGAGTACCGTATATAAACGTTACCAAACACCTTGATATTAAATTTGAATTGTGGATGTAATACATCGTACTTTGAGCAAGATATACTGGCATTAGTTATAGGTATCATTTTTCCGGGGCATTTCCCCTTTTATTGTATCCATATTCCATAATTCGAAGTATAGCTGAATTCTCACAAATAAAAATCAACGTTTCATGTTACACAATATGTTTTTGAATCATATGGCGAAGAATAAGAAAGTAAATTTATGCGGATTTGATGGCTCTTGTAATCAACAAATATGAAAATCGTAAAATTGAATTTAATGTATACATTGCAATGTTTACATTAAACACCTCTAGCATTTATTTTGAGTTCTTTTAAGAACTCAAAATAAATCCTAAAGGTGTTTAATGTAAACATGGCAAAGAATTGCTTTAGTCTACAATATAATAAAAAAAAGTATACCGTTTTAAAAATTTCACCTCCGGTATTAATACTCGAATACGTACGGTGATGAAATGTTTGACCAATTTTCAAGATTTAAAAAGTAAATTAATATGGAATGCTACAATATCACAAAAAGTTAACAATTTTGCTTTTAGACAAATCATTTCGGAAAAAAAGTTTACCCTATGTTTGTGTTGGATACGGTATATTGCTTGCTATGCTAAACGATATTTGTAAATTTGATTTGATTGGTGTAATACTCCGTACCCAGGATAGGATATGATAAGCTTTAGTGACGGGTTATATTTTCGTTTAAATATGTCAATATCCTGTAGTTTGAAAAATTTACACAAATGCAAATCAATTTTCCATGCCATACGATATTTCTTTTAAAACTTGCAATATCATACTTTTTTCTCAGACAAATCATTTCAAGATTAGATTTACCTAATGTGTATCATTGCGTAACGATAGAAACGTTATACCGTCAAATCAATTGTCAGTATAGCGAAAAAAATGCGTTTAAAGCTGTTTCACTCAGAAGTATATTCGATATATTCAGTGACACCACTAGCTAAGTTTAAATGATGAGTAATGCATAACAATATGGGTTTTTAAAAATATTTTGCATAAGGGTGTTCTAAAGTAACGTTTGTGACCAAAAAATTGAAAATGTTCACTTTTAAATGTCCACAGAACCTAGCATAAACATTATATCCACGAGTTTGTTGTTGATAATGGTGCTCACTGATGGGATCAAGACATGTAGGTGTTTAAAGATTAAATTAATTGCCAAAATACTGAATAAAGTTCATGAAACGTTCGGTAACGTTTGTGACATCGCACGGAATTTTTTGTTGTTGCTCCAAATGACTTCAAAGTAAAATTTCTCTAATATGTTAGCAAATGTTTTATTGCGTTTTCACAAACGATGGGTAACATATTTAAAATATTTCTTAAAGTGGTAGGAAATTCTATCGTCAGGATTTCTTTTAATGTAATATTTTGTTAAGTAACGTTTGTGACATTTTGGTGTAACTTTTTGGTAACGTTTGTGACATTTTTGAATTAAAACCTGTGCTTATTCATGCACGGATAGAAAACTTTACAATTTGTGATCAGAAAATACTTTTCACATACCAAGTAAAAAACGTATGACTGAAAAACCTGCTTATGTGGTCGAATAAAAAAAGCCGATTTTTTTGCTTGAAGTCATAGTTCCATTTTCACTGGAATGAGCCATAACCATAACTGGAGTCAATTAATTCAGGTAATTGCCACTTGAGAGTTTCAATCTGTTATCAATTCTATTGTTCTAGTGTGTTTACAAGAGAAAGAGCAAATTTAAGCAAAGAACCCCTTAGAATACAGTATATTGGTTTCTTTTGTAAATTAAAGATAAATTCGATACTCATTTTCTTAATTGTGATTTTGTAAAACCTTGAGGTTGTTTACTATAAAAGATTTGAACAGAGTTTCTGCAAAGGTTGAATTAGATCAATAACTCAAATCAAGTTTATGTGCCATAAGTAATACATCTGGTCATGTAGCTGAAAAGTTTGGATTAAAATTGACAAATTACATAGATTTAGCATTCTATATATTTAAATACACTTTCTTTTAAACCGTTCTTAATTTAACCAGGAATAAATCCTTTGCGACATTGAAACTAATGAAGATCCATGGATATGTGATATCTCATGAAACATGCACTTTAGAGGGATAATGCACCAACTTGTTCATTTATTTTCCTTTTGATTAAAAAGCGTGGATATGTTGCTTTGATTGATACGTGTCTTATATAGGTACTTTCATAATGAAAATTGTGTGTGTGTGGGAGGGGGTGGGGGTGGAGTGGGATTCAAGGGAATGGGGTACTTGTGCGGTGTGTGTATGTGAGTTAAATTTCAGAATCAAAACTTATATTTCAATATTATGTTGATGCAATTGAATAGGAGAATCGCCAATTGACATGATTGAGAGCCTTGGTCAGTTTTCAATTTCAAAATATGATATACGTTTTTATAACAAAAAAAGGCCATATGAATGTTGCAATACATTCTAAATCATAAAATAACATTACAAACATACCAACAAAACAGACCCCACACTGGCCACACAATTATTTCATGTATGCCCAAATATTAGACCGGCTAACATTCGCACTACGTATAGATGCTAAGAAGTTGAAAGTTAGGCTGGAAAAATAAATAAGATCAAAAGACATGTTTGGCTCAGTATGTTTCGATGAAATGTGAAATCATCACAAAATCAGGATAAATTTTCGAAAAATTAGATAATGGATACCAATGAAACAAGTGGTAAGTATAATAAATACCTCTTGGAAGATTTTCTGGTTCTATAATACATACCTAGACAGATTATGTAGTATTTTGCATATTTTCTTTTGGTCTGATTTTATTTAACATACCGTATCACATCGAGGCTTGATCGCCACAAGCAGACTGGCCACAAGACTATATCCGCGCAACCAAATCCCAAAGTCAAAAGATTTCAATCTCTGATGGTTCTTTACAGATGAATGATCTAATTAAAACAAAAGTATCATAGGGATCTGATTATTCTTTCCAGATGAAAGAATTAATTGAGCAGTCAAGTTTACACAAACGGGAAGGCGCTCGCTTGCGGTGCGGAAGGTCCCGAGTTCGAACCACGCTGGTGCAAAAGTTGAGTGTGCTTGAATTTCCCTTAATGGCAAAGAACTAACTGCTAGTTGTCTCGTGTAAACCCGTACGAAACTCGGGGGCTGATCCAGGCAGCGAAGGTGCGTTTGTGGGCTGGTCAAGGTTAAGCGCCCCTAGAGGTTGCGGCAGAACCGGGAATGACGCTTGGTGTGGAATGGAGCTTACTTGTTGGGCCACTGTAAAGTGTGCAGAGGCCAAGTGGAATTACAAATCTGGGAGGCATAGCGCACTATAAATACACAGTATTTTTTTTTTAATTTGATTAGATCATTCATCTTGAAAGATCAATCAGGTCTTGAAATCTGTTGTCTTTTGGATTGTTACTCAGATTATCTGAGTCAAATACGGCCTTCTAACACTAAACCCTCGATATGGATTGCTTTCACGAGACGTTTCTAGAGCAAATACAAATGATGATAATTTGATAACCCAATGACTTGCTTTTCAGTAAATATAAGGAAATGATATCACGTTCTCTCGTCGAAGAAGTAAAAATTATCAATAAACAACGCTATCTCTACGATAAATTGACCAAACATACATTGTAGAATTCTGTGTCAAGATAATTTGATAGGCAATTAACATACATTTACGTCTGTATTGTCGTAAATTGGGTATATTGTTTCTAGTACATTCTATTAAATTTCACTTCATTTATTTGTTCAGAATGTTGTACAAGTAGTTTGATCTACTTGATTGGTTTACTGTTTTGTAAAGTAATATTGAAAGGTTTCTTGCAAGGTTTGTCTGCTCCAAAGGATGACTGAGGCGCTTTATGCATGGGCTTGGAGTTCTATGGACATGGGGTATGTTGTGGATCCCTTGTGTACCCCTATGGACCAACTTGGGTAGAATAATCAAACACACAAACATAAATCTATTGGTTACGTGTAAGCAAAAATCTAGAATGCAATCCCCACTCTCTATATCTTTTACATTGTCAGAGAAACTTGTTAGGCCTATAGCTTTTATGGACATTATATAAAATCAAGATACTATTTCAATACTCTCCTTTAATGCCATCAATATTTATCATTTTGCTCTAAAACAAATCATTTCAAAAATAGACTTATCTAAAAGAAACATCGGGACCTTCCCATCATGCCTTGCTTCCGGTTGTGATGAAAGCAGTTATCCCATTTGAAGCAAAGTATGATGGGAAGGTTGGTTTCTCTCCCGGTTTCTCTAATGTATGTGATTAATTACACGTATTGCTTTGAGTTGTTGCGATTCAAGCGTAATTCAATACATTGATATAAAATTTGAATTTATGGATGAAATTTGGTGTACTCAGAATATGCTATGAAAGACATTAAGATGTCAAGTATTTTACCTTTAAATTTATATTCCCTCATTTGAACTGCAACTAAATTTACACATAATTCATATATTCAACATTCCATGTTATTTGATATCTCCTTAAATTTACTGTAAAGAATATTTCGTCAAAAAGTAACACAAATTTATTGGGCAATATAAACAGACATTTAGGGTGCAGGGCCTCATTGTTTGTAAATGCAACCCTTACCCTGGCTTTTTGTTTTCATAATTTGTCAATTTTCAATAAATTTGCATTTTGCCTATAAACTTAACCATCATAGATATGGAAATAATCCTCTACTGAGGTTGGATTAAACATAAATAGCTCGGTCAAGTATATCTGCGATTATTTATATAGCTGTCAGCTACGAAGCTTTGGATTATAGAAGTGATAAATTACAGCGATTTGAAAAGAGGTCACAAAAAGAGTTAGATGAAATTAATACATTAAAATACACTTTGTCTAAACTCTTCTGCATTATTCAAAGTGTAAATCTTTGAAACGTGGACACTATGAAGATCCATGAAAACGTGAATGTTTATGAAAACCACACCTTTGGGGTGAGATGTAAAATGAATGAAAATAGGAGGGAATCTTAATTCACTCGAAAAAGAGTGACAACCACTTAAAAATAGTTGTATGTGTTGGTTAATCCACTCCAAAAAGAGAGATTTACTAAACTTTCACGCTTAAACAAGTGAAAAAAAAAAAAGAGTGAGAGTAACAATACTCTAAAATGTGTTCTCTATATTTAACTCTTTAAAGAGTACCCATTCACTTGCTTAAAGTGAACGTCGCTCTTTTTGAGAGCACATTTCACAATTCTACCCGTTCTACTGAATATTTACAACTATTTTGAGGGGTACTCTTTTTCGAGTGAATTCACTCGGTATTTTTTTACTCTTGTTACATTTAAATAGACAACTAAATGTGTCAAGAATTGATAGGTTGACCAAACAACTAATGAATCAACATCTCTGTTGCAATATAATTTGATAGGCCACTAACATCATTCACGTCTGTATTCCTAAATTAGACGTTATTATTTTACAAGTACCCCAAAGAGTACTCTTATTTTATTTGTTCTTGATGTTGTACGAGTTTGAATTACTTGGTTTGTCTATTTTGCATAGTAAGTTATTGAAACATTTCTTGCAAAGTTGTGTTCATGACCGAAAATAAACTCAATCGGCACGCATCCAAAACTGATGACCTTATATAAAAATATTAAATAAAAGTAAGGCAGTATTTCCCCGTATTTCCATTATGAAGAAATTATATCATGCAAATAGTATCGTTTTTAAACAAATCATTAAAAAAGGTTTGCCTGAATGTTCGTTTGGAGTACTACTGTATATTGCTTGCGTAATGATGTAAACGTTATCCAATACATTGATATTAAATTTGAATTGTGGATGTAATGCATCGTTCTTTGAGTAAGATATACTGGCATTAGTTATAGCTTATATGTATCATTTTTCCGGGGCATTTCCCCTTTTATTGCATCCCTATTCCATAATTGGAAGTATAGCTGAATTTTCACAAATAGAAATCAACATTCCATGTCATAAACTAATCAGGGCCATTTAAATTATCTAAACAGTATAAATTGGATAAAGCCCTGGATAAAATCAATATTACGTGCCAAAAATGGGGTACATTAAAGCTAAAGATTGAAATTAAAGGATTGAAATTGACAAAACTAATAAAGCGATTTGGAATATTGTAATTAATGTAAAAATTGTAAGAATGATCAATACACCAAAACACGCCTTTTTTTAGTGGAATACGTCAATGCATTTCAAGATGTAGAATCCGGTCACATTCTCATCCCAAGGTAGTAGCTTACAAAATCTGATTTTTGTATTAAAATCTGCCATATTTTCTTCTCTACGTTACTAGTGGAAGTTGTTCATTTTTGATGTCAAATTGAGGCCCATATTTCTCTGATTAAAAATACAAAATGTCACTTCCAAATTCTTTATAGTTTTGGAAATTTGGCATTAAACGTAAAATTAATTGGTATACCTATTTTCTATTTCTTATGGATTAACATAACAGCCTCATCCCCAGATTTGCATACTTTCTTTTTTATGAAGAGAAAACAAGAAGCAACGTAGGGGGTTATCCTTACAATTTGCATTTTGTTTAAATAGGAGCTTTCCTTTAAACTCATTTTTCATTATTCAAAGTGTACTTATGGTGACATTGAAACTAATGAATTAGGAAAAATGCATGAATTTGTAAATTATTTTCAAGGCTTGCCCAGATTGCTTCAAACGTGTGGAATTGATGTAAACATGATCGATATAAAGTGGAAACTACTAATAATTAGTAATATGTATGTGTAGAGAATGTACTATTTGAGTCAAGGATCGGATTCCTCATGGGAAAAATTTAAAATGATTATTTCAAAAGCAAAATCTTTAAAAGTAGTTATTTTGGTTCAATTGAACAGGTCGAAATTGACAGTTTTGGTAGATTTTAGCACTTGTTTGTTTTAAATTTCAGTGCTTATATTGTTTGGCATGTTGTATGATTTTGGTGTGCATTACAGCAGGACTTATCTGTCGATGTTTAGATTGAAACTACTTTTACTAAGTTTTGTGAAGAGGTAATTAAAGTCATTTAAGGTGTGTGTTCCGGTTAACTTTAAGTATTAGACAAATACATTTAAATGTATTCATTTTCTTTTAAATTCACGGTAATTCATGGTAACACTGAAACTAATGAAGATCCATGGAAACTTGATATCTCATAAAAGCCTCACCCTTAGGAGAATGTACAATTTTGCACATATTCAGTTTAAGGAACAAAAACTTGACCAAACATCTGATGAATTAGAACAGAATTCTGTGTCAAGATAATTTGATAGGCCATTCCTATACACTTCTATCTGTATTCTCTTCAATTGAGTATTGCATTACAAGTACCTCGCTGTATATTTAGGTGCTTTTATTTGTTCAGGATGTTGTAAGATTGTTGATTTTCTGGTTTGCCTCCATTCTTCTGTATGTTTTACTTCCGTTTTTCAAATATTGTCGTTTCTGCGATTTTCCGTGTTAAACAAAATCATGCATATAAACACCCATTTACGTGCATGATTACAATTCTGATTTTAGTTTTTTGACAAACCTTGCCTAGGTAACCTGGTCGGCCTCAGTGAAATGGTGCTGAAGTAGTCAAGAGGGTAGTGAAAAAGATGACCGATAGGGGTTGGTTAGGGTGATTATTTTCATGCTTGATAATAATATTATTTGCTTGAACATTGATTTTGGACTATTCAATGTTAGCTTGTTTTCCGTATCGCAGAAAAATTGTGGCCTAAGTTTACAGTATTATAGAGTAAATCATTAAGTCCAAAACTTTTGTTCGTAACCGAAAATACACTCAATCACCATGCATCCAAAAACGATTAAACATAAATATAACAGATAATATATCAAAACAAATGGAATATTATCTTGCATTATTGTTATCATTTTCCTCTAACATAAATCATTTCAAACATAAGTCTACCTAAAATATATGTGGAGTACCGTATATTGCTTGCATAAGATGTTAAAGTTACCATGTACCTCTATGGTAAATTTGACTTTTTGGATGAAACACATTGTGTGCTCAGAGAAGGTTATCGTTGAGTTTTCCCTTTATTTTGCCCATATCCCATAATTTGAAGCATAGCTGAATTTTCACAAACGTCCCATGTTACACGATATGTCCTTAAATCGACTGCGAGCATGGTGACAAATATTGCACTAAAGCTGATGAATTTAAAGATGTGTCGCACAGCCGACACTTAATCATGGGCACTAAAATTATCCTAAGTATAAGTTAAAACCACGAATTAAAGCAATAGCTCGATCAAGTTTACGTTCCAAAAATTAGGTCATATAACTGAAGAGGACAGGATTAAAAGTGATAAATTAATGCGATTTAAAAAATGGTAATGTAAAAAGTGTTAAAATAGATTAAAATATGCTGTGTATAAGGTAGAATATCTAAATGCATTAAGTGACTTTCCTTTAAACTCGTTTTCATTATTCAAAGGCATAGTGACACTCAAGCAAATGAAGATAAATGGTCTGGAAAACCGGATACCTCTTGAAAATGCACTTTTATTGGGAAAAAAATCCACGAAGCTGTAAATTACTTTTAATATGTTCAAGGCATAATAGAAAAGCCCCAAACATGTGAGTCGGAAATAAGAGTAAATCGTTATTGTACTAATGCAAAACAATTAAACTCATAGAAGATATTCATGCTTTTTAATTTCAATATTAACGATAAAAGTCCTCTGTCTTGTTACTTTTGTACAAGTCTGTGCCACCTTATTTTAGTTTTTGTGTGATAACATCGTCCTATGTATTTTGATTGTCTATTGCGCTATATAATTTTGTGATATCAAACTGTTAACACATATTGACATTTATTAACAAGTTTAACCCGTCCTGTGCACTGACATCGTAAATGTGCAATTTAATATTCTTTGTATTATCTATTTAAAGGTGGCACAAACATACACACAATTTCAATGTAAATTGATATATATTATAAAGATTTGACAGCATAATTCCCTATGGGTAAAAGCTTGGGAAACACGAAATGCATTTGTTAAGCCATGTAACGTTTGGATGATGTTTAATTTCTAGCTCTTTTTAACGTGTCTCTTTGTGTAAACCAAATGTGACCGTCCACCCCAAAACATCCGTAAATTCAAGCTCTTGTCATTTTCACTTTTGTTAATTATTTTCAAAGACCATGCTTTAAGGATTAAAATGACACCTTAATGAACTTCACACGATTTTCAGAAGTCAAGTTTTGCACAGTAAAAAATAATTACTCATATCGTGGTAAAAAGGGAACTCGCGTCTTCTTTGTAAACTTAACCTCTACTAAAATGGTAAACAATTGCCCTGTTTTTGGTAATAAACTACCATCGGCATGGTAAA
>JXSR01S055069.1:0-17627 GCA_000969725.1 Ophiothrix spiculata | reverse complement strand
GTTTAGGGTTGGGAAAAGATGGCAAAATACTTGTTTAGGGTATCATATGGACGAAGGATAAATACTCGTTTAGGGTCCATTTTTAAAGTCCATGTATGAGCATGGTGTCCACCTTGCAATGACAGTGGCCCCCCGGGGTATTTATTCAGCCTTTTTGATAATTTTTGACAGTGAGCTTTAGTGAACTGTAACACGGTTAGGGTTAATGGAAATACACTTAAAGCAATACTCCAAAGTGTTAAAAATGAAGCGCCCCTGTCACACATGACTTTTGATTTTTTTTAGCTTTTTGGGTTTGTTTTGGGTAGATATTAATTCCCTCCAAATGATTTGGTTCAAATATGCATATTTTTTCTGTTATAGCCATTTGTTGAATTAAATTCGGGATCCCGAATTTAATTCCCATATTAACAGGAACACTAGTTTTAGAGTCTGGAATGGTAGTCTATCAATGAAAAAGGAAAAGAAAAACTAGAAAAAAATGTTGCCAAATTGTCATGTCAGCTTTTCCTATAACATCAATATAACAGATTGTTATTCAAAACAAAATGATATTCTGTTTTTCAATATTGCACTGTTTATAAAACATGATAAGTTAGTGTTATCTATTTCATTATGTTGATGATCAAATCTGACACATGATAGAAATGTTATCATTAGGGTAATGATTGCTATGGTAACCCTAAACGGGTAATGATTACCAAGGAAACCTAAACCCATAATGCTTCATCATAATTATGGCTGGTTTTTTGTTTCCAATATGATTAGTGACCCCCATTGACCTCTCTGTGATTAGCAAAGTTTGTATAATTCCTAATGGATAGTTTCCTGTCTGGACATTTCAAATGATATTGCTTCTATATAGTTCGGTTGAGTAACTTATTTTAAAAGCAAATGATATTTTTAGAATTAATGGGACTAGCCTAGGATACAAAATAAAATAAAAACCTTTGGCATATCAAAAAGTTACGGCAGGTTTGTGCAGTTAACAAACACATAAAATTATCGAATACTAGACTGTGAAACTAGTTCATAGTGATAGTACCAATCAATACGCAAGGACAGTTGTGACGTCATAATTTATGCACATCACCCAACACGTGCGTTTTGGACCCAAACAAACGGTGTGGCCATTTTTGCCACACGTTAAGTCTATGGGAAAAAAAGTCTGACTCCGATTTTATACCATAACTTTCGTCTAAAACAAAAATAAGGGAAAACATGCCGGCCTATTATGCTGAAGGTTATGATTATAAGCCAGGACGGGACCCCTGCCGTTATTTTTGTCTTCCAACCGAGAAAAATCAGTCTGAATTGTATGTTTACATGTGCCTATTGTGTTAATACGTATGATTAGTGGACACGATCATTTGTTTGGGTCCAAAACGCACGTGTTGGGTGATTTACATAAATTATGATGTCACAACTGTCCCGGCGTATACAGCTCTGTGGAGTGTGCGTTCAACCATCAATTTAATCAATTGCGTACAACAATAGACTCGACTTCAAAATCCACACACAACTGATTTTCAGGAAAAATGGAGCTTCCTTTCTACACAGTCAATTTGTTTTAAATATCAAATTTATGGACTTTGTTTAAGTCTAATCAGGTCAAAACAAACATGATAAGCATAATGAATAGATGTAGTTTATGGAACTGCATGTCATGGGCCTGTAGCATGGACAGTTTTGAAGTTATGGCAAAATGAAAACAGGAAAAGGCACGAATAGAGGCAAATTTCTCATAAAAACATAGGGAAATTAGTGTTTTTGCTGTTCACAATTTTTAAACAGAAATAAATTTACGTGGGTTTAAATGCTTATAAAAATATAAAAAATAGATAATAGAAATAACAAACATCTGAAGTTTATAAAAATCAATGTCATAGCCCTGTATGTTATTTTGTTCCAGAGTTACACACAAAAGTTTGAGCAAAGCCCTATACCAAGCAATGGTCCTTTCACGCTGTGTGGGGTTTGTTTTTCAACTGAAACCTTAACTGTACCAACTTTTCTATATTTAACACTCTAATAACAATAACCTAAGTCCAAAAACTTATATTTGAATATTACTTTTTTAAAGTTCTTATTTTTCATGCATTTGACAATTGGATTTAAAACCTGAAATCCCTCGCGTTATGATCCAAGACAGTTGCTGCCTCTGCTGTGATTCAGTGACCACATATGCCTTCCAGTTGTGACGTATTTGGACTTTGAGTATTTTCTACTATAGGATTTTGTATGTTTCAGCAGCTTCAGGGTTATTGCTTAAAAATGTATTGAAGTAAGAAAAACTTTAAAAAAAATCCATGTAATCCATGTATACATATGAACTATAGTAGTTAAAGAATTGCATGTTTTTCAGGAATACCACAAATTCAGTGAAAACTACTGTTATAAAGGTATGTTACCATTAGCATGCTTTGTCGATGCATATAAGGGGAAGGAGCTAGGCCAGTCTCTTTAATTTGTTGCATGGATTTGACAGATTTGACAGGTTTTGGTTGTCTTTTCCTATTTGTACATTGTTCAGTCAAGCCTGTTAGTCATAAGTTCAATAATATTAGTTAGGCCTCTATAAAATACTAGGTTTGTTATTCATGTTATAAAAAGAAATCAGGCCTTCATTTTTAAGGCGCTTGCGAGCGATCGTGCGCCATAGCGTGCCTGGAGCGCTTTTAAAGAGATCAATTTATTGCGCGCCATGTTAAATTTTGACTTTAGTCTGTTTCAGCTAACAAAAGTTACATTCAGGTTTATCATATTCCGAAAAAAAATGTATTAAACAGAATGTTGAAGATATTTATTCTGATGAGCCTGACTTTTTATTATGATTTTATGACAACTCTTACCACAGAAATGTTATTTTAAGCCTGTGTATTTTGTTTACGCCGTGTTTATTATGTACCGTCGACCATATTTCATCAACAAAAACAAACACGGACCCATAACTACGTTTAGACAATAATGTCATAACGAAGAAATCTAGCTCCGCGAAGCTAATTATATTTGCCCAGAGTGGCTACACAGCGAATGGTTACGTTGTTACTGGCCAGCCATTTGATGTACTTTCACTAACTGGTTTCCAGTCGCCGCTGCCTAATTGCGTGCGCTAGTTATTTTGATGAAAGGAGCAAACTAACGCAGGGTTGAATAAACTATAGCGAAACAGAAAACATGGTTGACGGGGAACCACGGAAAGTAAAGACTATTCTATTTTAAATTGAGCGCCTTGGATTAGCTGGGAGAGCTAAATCAAGGCACTCATTTTGAGCGCCTCGGTATATCCAGAAGAGCTTTTTATTGAGCGCCTTGGATTTTTAAAAACGAAGGCCTGGAAACCCTAATTTTTTAAACTTTTAAACATATTGATTACCAGGTTAGGTGGATTTTCATATTTTTAAGCTACTACTACATTATGTTAGTCTCTATATTGTAATGCTCTGTTATATGGCCTTCCAGACTCACACATAGCAAAACTCCAAAAAATTGAAATTTCCGCCGTAAGATATGTGGCATGCACTTGGTTATATGAACATATCACACATATTCTCCAGAAATGCATTGGTTACCAGTAAAATATTGTATTATGTATAAAATTCTTATCATTACTTATGTTTCATGGATTAGCACCACATTATTTGTAATCTCAGATCATCTTCTAAATTAAAACTTGTTACTTCATCAGTGTCAGCTTTAACATATGGATTTTACAAAGCATATCCAGACCTATGGAATAAACTACCTTTGTATATCCATTAACCAATTCAAAGCTAGCCTTAAGACCTGGCTTAAGATATTACTTTAAAAAATAGCTTTTGGCAATGAGGTTCTCTATACAATTTTTTCCATGTAGTGATGTATTTATTAGATATGTTTCTGTTCCATGTTACTGTTTTCTGTTTTATGCACCAAATGCTTCGAGACTTTTGACCAGCCCTTTAAACGAACTGTTACCTATATTATTCTTATTACATGTATTATATTTACTACAAAATGGCAAGTTAATTGAATAATAGCCAAAATCCAGCCCAGCATTAAACTTAGGAAATCAAAAGGTTTTAAAAATGATTTTCAATAAAATGTGCATTTCGTTTTCTGGTGAACTTTGATGTTCATTATATAGCCATTTGTGTGAAAGCCATTTTTGGCCCAGCCACACCACACTGATGTAATTCACTGCTGTTTTTCAATAATATATGTTATGTAGGGGAAGAAATGTCTGATTTATGATTCTGGTCAAGTTACATTAAAACCAAAATCATATTTTATTCATACATACATATGTTAGTACATAGTTGGAACCACTTTTTGACAAAATCACTGTTGTGGAATGAAATGTTTCAAAATTGCTCTCAGTTCAATAGATCCAGCAAACCAAATGTGAATGTCCACCACAAACGAGCTTTAAAGTAGGCCTCAGTTTTTGTTTCTCACTTTTTCATGTATTTCAAAAGACCATGTTATAAAGAGTAGAATTACACCTCAGTGAATTACATATCTAGAAGTTAAGTTATGGTCCACCTAAATTTGTCATGGTAAATAGTGAAACTAAGTGAAATATGTTCAAAGCTAACCCATGTTTTTCCTTTTGTTGGAGCATAGTCCTATTGCCTCAACCTTTTTTGAGATTTTGGTACCAAAATGTTTAGGCCTGAAAATGTTGCTCATATCTTTCTCATAACCTATGTAAAATTTCACAGGAGGGTTTGTATGTGTTTTGAAGAAAGCATAAATATTGTGAATTGTGAACAAATTTATCATATTAGTAGACACTTCACTGGTCGGTGAATGTCAATTCTTATACATCATTGATTTACAAAATTTTTTGAACTTTTAATGGTGTTTTTTTTAACTCTGCAGCCAAAGGTATGGTTTGAAAAATTCAAATGTATTTGGATTCTTTAGATCACTCGCTTTTTGAAACAATGTAAAGAATTAAAACGATCAAAAAATCACCCGAAGTGCCTGATAATCTGCGCATGTATGTTTGCGTACTTTACAGTACAAAATGAAGTTTGATGCCTTTATGGCATGTTCTTGGTGCACTGTCCCAAATGAGAGTTCACTTCTAGTTCATTCCACCATAATTTACTCCTCATCCTACTGGATGCTGACATACTAGTCTACTGAGTATTCAATTATGCTAATTAATTCTATGATTAGGACAAACATGGATTAAGCTTAAATTGGCTATAGACAGCCTGTGAACTTGAATGTGACTAGTGGCAATGACCTGATTAGTTGATTAGTGTGCTCACAAGAGGTCAGGAGTGCAATGACTCGGCTGGCAAGTGACCAGTGACGGAATGTAGGTCAGAGATGGAAGGATTGTTGGAGGGATTTTTCTTTCAAATTAGATTTAAACATCTCCTGAGAAAAGGGGTGTTTCTGTTTTCTGTGAATGTACTTCTATGATGTCATCTTTATGCAATGTTAAACCATAGAGTCTGTATGATAAACAGACTGATGGAAAACATTGCAGACTTTTGAAATGTTATAAACCATTTATAACATAATTTTGAATGGATTATGACATCTTATTCAACGCACAACATACCTCCTTATTTGTTAATTCTGATTCAAAATGACAAAACTGGGTAAATTCTTTTTATAGTGCAATATCAAATATTAATTATATATCAAAATTGCTTATTTTTGGCTAGGAAATTAAATTGTCTTTGCCAGTTTTGTATCAGTGCTTGACATTTGTTGCCAAGAATATTACTATTTAGTTTCAAGTAGTCCTTGTGCAGCCAACATCAATATATACATTGTGAATGCTATTTTGAGGGATTGGCCATGATTAAAAACAAGGAAAAAGTTGTAAAATTGTTAATTGTTGAGAAAATACTTCCTTTTAATATAGTGGAAGTATATTTAATGTAAGAAATCACCACTCACAGTATGTATTTATGTTGCTCTCCAACATAGATCTTTAGTCCTTAGGCAAAAAAAAAAAGGTTCGTCTCAGAAACCCGCGCATTGCTATGTGAATAAATTTAGTGCGTAGAACTACACGCTGGCCCTCAAATGTGAATCTTCATATGCACAAATATTTATACATAACGGATAAGTCCCGCATAGTTTGACTTAAATTTGTAGCATGGAAAATTGCATCGATTGATATGAAGATACACAAATAAAAAGTGTTTTAATTACCATTACAAGTGTCTGACATATACAACATTTATGAACACCATTACTTTTAACTTGAAGTATGTCTGTGATGTTCACTTTGTGCTTGAGCACCTAATATGTATACAAATAATTGGGCTATTCCAGTTAAAATCCATATACCCCCTATGGAAGATATTATGTTAATCTCCCACACAGGGAGTGTGAATTTTTAATGGAGTCACCAATTTAGATTACCCCATTTGAAATTCACACTCCCTGTGTGGGAGGTTAAGGTGATGTCTTCCATAGGGGGTGTGTGGACTTCAACTGGAATAGCCCAATAGAGGTAGTGCTATTAGGGGGAAGGGAAAGGAATGGAACAAAACAAAACTAATTTTAAAGGATCATCATCCGATTGCTTCAACATTTTGTCAAAGTTGGAGATTTTTCCCTAAACGCATGTGAAATTTATGGCTGAAACATGTTCAGTTTTGGAAATGTTAGTGACAAATGTGACTATTGAATGTAACATAAGTAAGGCATAGGCAGGTTTGAAATACAAAACAGCTTCTTAAATCTTACTTTAACAATCTGAACATTTCAGTCAATCAATCAATGATACAAGTACTTGCATAACATGCAAAAACCATGAATGAGTCTATTCGTACAGGGGACCCACGGCTTTACGTGACTGTCCGACCACGGAGCAAGTAGAGTAAAGTTTCTTGCCCAAGGAAACAAGGAGACAAAAACCGCCCGGCCCGGGGCTCGAACCAACAATCTCTGTATTACGAGACCCGTGCTCTAACCGCTTGGCCACGCTCCCCTCTTGGACAGATTTGTTTTTTAACTTCTCTGAGAATATTTCAAAGTATATTTTATTGAGTTAAACTGGTTGACCTGTTAGAATGTTGGTCACAGGAGCATACATGCTCCCTATATCCTATTCTAATATTCCTAAGTAGGGCAATAGCATATATCAGGGAAAAGGATAGCTATTTCTAAAATGGGTTTGTAATACTTTATGTAAGTCGGGTAGAAGTTGTAAAACCTGTTAGAATATTGGTGGTTCTGGGCGGTTGCCATTCATATGAACAATAGCATCCTGTCAGAACCAGCAGTTTTGAGCAGTCAAACGCCAGTTGAGTTTTGAAGTGATCACTAAACTGCTTTAGTTTGTATTTCCTTTTTCAACGTGCTTAAGTTGAGCAATAGGCTTTTACTGATCAGGGAAAAGGTGGCTATATCTAAAATCAGTATGCAAATTTAATACTATCTGGATATAGCAACCCTTAAGTCTCTGTCAGACATCAACGTATAGAGCAAAACGTATGAATAACAAACTTGATCCCACTATTGCTTGGTTGTATGCATTGTTGTTTGTCATGTGTTCGTTAGAAGTACGTTCAATCCGTTATCAATATGGTTTGTCCGTAATGTACACGTCCAACTCGTTATCTACACGGTGGTTGTCCGTTTGGCACACGTTCAGTATGTGAAACTTTTGCACGTTACTCGTACGTTTTGGAATCATTATATTTTTATACACAATACATAAAACCAATGAGATTTTCGATGAACTTCAAATTTTGACAAATAACGTCCAACCGCTGCCTGGATTGTCACTCTAACAACCCCTCTTTAAATACATCAATGTCTACAACCCACATTCATTGTCAGACAACAACAAGCCTAAGTATTCATTTGTAACTTGGATATGTCAATAATGACAGCCACTTAAATGGCTCTTTTCTATGTCCATCAATATGATACTTGGGTCAGTCTACATCTACTGCTGATAGCAAATTTGGGTTCGACACTTCTTCAATCTATACATGTCTTAAATACAAGAGACTAGTTTGTCATTAAGCTAACACGAGACTCTGAAAAGCCTTTGAGGCCTATAATTGGTGAGCCTCTAAATATCAAAATAACAATAGTTCTATATAAAAGACAGTGCCTCATTCTGTTTATAAAAATTCTGTTTATACAATTTGGGTTATAAAGAAACACTTTAGAAATCCTCCGGTTAGACTGATACAGCTTAGCTATTTGCATTGATTTTGACTCTTTTATACAGTATATTCATGACATTCAAAGACCATTACTCTTAACTACTCAATAATGCAACAAAATGAGCACTATTCATTGCATCATCCTGTGAAAGACACCATGGTGGCATGTGGAGGGAGTTGTAGGGGTGATATGATATATCAACACAAATTCTGGTCATATCTTTGTTTTTGGCAGACATTTTATTTTGAATCACTCGAGTTAAAATCAGAAATCGAGTAGTAAACATTTACTATCTAATTATTGTTCCAAAATTTTACAACATGTAAAAAAACATTTTTTTAAAGATACACCACTATTTGTTAAATGACATGACCAACCCCTTGCTTTTAACACCATTTAACGCCTCAAATGAGTGTAGCATGCTTTTACGCTGGGATTTCATTATATCACATTCACAGGGTAAGCTGAGCATATGTAAACAGGATACCTGGTATTTCTGCTCAAGTTTCTCTGATATAATATATATTTAAAAGACAGATAGACAATCGGCACTTTGCAAATACAGGCCACTCTATTCCCAGGTCCCTTTACCTTTTTACACCATTTTTATACTGATCGCCTCAAATGAGTGTTAGCATGCTTTTATTTGCAAGGATTTCATTACACCATGGTGTAGCATTTGAAGCGTTAAGATGGGCATATGTAAACAGGATACCTGGTTTTGGCTCAACTCACTTTGAAAGAGATATGGGCACTCCCAACTGTACAAAGGCCGTTCATCTCCTTTTAAATGCCATTTAATGCCTCATATGAGTATTAGCACGTTTTCACTCAGGGATTTTATTACACCACATTTGCAAGGTAACCTGGGCATATGCAAACAGGAAACATTTCTGCTCAAGTTCCTCTGATCTGATATTTCCACTAAGTAGTTCTGATTCTAACCTGCCTGATTGTCTCTTTGATATTTCCACAAAATCTTTCCGATTCCAACCTGCCAGTCTGCATGGTCTGTCTGCTCATCGTGGTGGATTACATTTGCGTAAATAATGCATCAATTACAGATCAGACAGAATTAACACCAACATTGTACCAGAAACAAAAATCACTACAGTTTTTCATGCATGAGGAAAACTACAATGATGTTAGAAATTAATGTCTGGATGTTCTTAGCAAATAAAGAAATACTTAGGCCAAAGAAAAAAAACTCTGTTTCAGCTCGAATTTTACCGCATTTCTTTTTTGTTTTCAGAAGATTTTTTGCTTTTTTATTTTTTATCTTACACCGAGAGAAAAAAAGGAAACAATTCGGCCGCTTAAAAAAATAGTGACCTAAAAACGTAATAAAAAAAAAAAGATTTCTGTGTGCGCATAGCTTTTTTTGATTAAAAAACAAAAAAAACAAAAAAAACCCACTTAGGGTTTTGGGCCTAAGGAACCTGAGACAAGAGTTCTTTTTTTTTGGCCTTAACAAAGTGTGAGTTTCATACCTCCAATATGAAGAACCTGAGACATACCAAATTTGGCTTCACTTTGAAGCTTAGATTTCACTCTATGGTTTGAGCACTATCAAGGTTACATATTGTTTGATCATTTAAACATAGATAGATGAAATCAAAATTGATTACAAAAATGAATTCAGAAATTATGTGGTGAAAGGGTTAATATATACCATTATTTCTCATTTCACCTTTATTCTAGACATACAGACCAACACGTATAGAGAACCTGATGCATTTCTTTGAATTCTGCATGTGATAATGCTTCGGTAACGTTTTCTCAATTAAGTCTAGAAGTCAGCAATCACTTGACCGTACTGAGGACGAGTTACTAACGAGTCTTGAGTGTTTCTGCTTAACTTCCTCTGACATTTCATTACACTACTTGATTTCAATTATGTCTCATCACCTGAATGTGTTGCGCTAGTTTGGACATAGGTTATACAGAAAGGGGAAAAAAAAAGAAAGGAAGAAATACTATTTCTTTAGGAGACATATTTGCTGTTTTGTAGAAATTGCAAAATTTATGAATTTCAAATCAAACTGCTCTAGGGACCAGATTTTCAGTTCTGTGAATCAGACAAACCTCAAGGAACACAAGTCAAATGATTGGTTTTCATACCCCCAGGTACAGAATGAGAATGATTCGTCAGGGATGACAGGGATGCCATTTGAAAGATTTAGTTCTTCAGTATCTATTAACTTTTTGTCTATTTCCTGGTGGATATTTGTAGCTTGTAGGATTTGAGTATTCATTGGCTATATATATGGGGCGTACAATTACTTACCTAAAGAATTTTTTTTTTTCATGATTAAAAGGTAACAATTCTTGGTGAGTTTTTTAAGTCTCAGGTCCTCATGAGTGGAAAATTATTTATGTGTACTAAAATCAAGCATTTACTTTCAGATGAAGAAAGTATTTTAGTGTTAAATGAAGGTTTACCCAAGACCAATTAATATGGTCTAGAAAATGAAGGTTTACCCAAGACCAATTAATATGGTCTAGACTTGCAAAATGAACCATCTTATTTGCAAGCATTGGTGATTGGTAACCATTACTACGTGTATGGATAAATCAGAAAGATTGAGTGGTAAAAATTAATAATTTTGCATGATCATATCTATTTATGATAAACGTTAATTGACACAATTTTGTAGGCAAGATTTTATAACATTATACTAGCCCTTGTATGCTAGCAAATGCAACATCCAGTTATCAATTTTCATATCTTATTTCGTCCTTCATTCTGTACCGCTGCCGTATCTGTCCCTGGTCACTAAACAAGGAAATGATGCATACTCTGAAGGCACCTGGACTTGTTCTATCCTCTTCCTTCCTTTCTAAACCAAAATTTGATGTTTTTTAAGATGGTTGATGTATCATATTCCTGAGACACAACTAGGGCAGCCCAGTTGAACTGAGAGATATTTTCCTCGGTCTGTTTTAGCAAATATAGAAACAACTGGGTACGAAGCTACTTCACACTCCGTACGGTAATCTTCAAATAGAACTATAGTGTTTATGACAAATAAACAAGTTTTAGTTCATTGTAAGTTGAAAGGAATGACCTAAAAAAATAACAAGGCCAGGTATAGAGAACTCGCACACATTCTTCCACTTCTTTAGAAGACACATTTACCTTTAATGGAGAAATTAAAGTTTATGAATTTCTGTTCTGTGAATCAGACATACCTCAGGGAAGAGAAGTTAAATGATTGGTTTTCTTACCCCTCGGTCGTATGAGGGAGAACTGTTAATTTGCTCAAGAATTTAATATTAACATACAGGTGAAATTGAACAAATGAATGAATGGAGATAGTACTTTTCAGTAGGAAAGTTTATCTTTAACCATTACCAAATGATGCAGAGGTTTTCATAATTGCCCTGGTACTTTGTAAATTATCATTGGTTACTAAGAATAGCAGAACCAGTACATTTGTTGTAATCAACCCTTTCGATCCTGAATTGCAATTTAGATGTATACAGTCCATACTGAATTTATTTACACTCGATACGAATTGGAACGCCTGAGTGTTCTCTCGTAAGCTCCTTTGGTAGTGCTCAGGCGTTCTCTCGGATTGAAAGGGTTAATGTGTATTGGCTATCTACTAATGATATAAAACTTATAAGCTAAAATGTATATCAAATGAGATACCGGATTTGTTACCAGTGTCTTGAATAGTACCACTGCGTCCAGCCCTGCTCACCAAGTTAGTTGCATCCCATTACTTCCTTTCATTTAAGCCTTAATGGGCTATTCCAGAAATTAACTGTACACCCCCTAAAGAAGGCATCCATATTTTATCTGGAAAAATTGGGAATTCCAGGTTTGATATTTGCATGCCTTCTTTAGGTGTATGTTCCCTCTTAAGACAGAAAATTGGGAATTCCCGTGCCCTCTTTACCCATTTGATCCAAAAATTGTGAACATTTTGGGAATATGCACTAAATTGGCGAAAATATTTTGGAATTCCCATGCCTTCTTTACCATCATGGAGGGAAAACGTTGATTTATTTTGGTATTTCCCACAGAGAAATTCATGCAAAATATTTGGGAATCCCATGCCTTCTTTAGGGGATGTACCATTAATTTCTGGAATAGCCCAATCAGATGTTCTCTGAGAAAGGCGAGGTATATGTTTTCTTGTGTCATAATCTAGGGCACCTTAGGTTAACTATGAGATGCTTCCCTACATCTTTTTTAACATGTCAACACAGCTGATTACCAAACTACTTCATATTCAGTTACCTTTAAATGATCATAAGTCATGAATTGGTCAGAAAAAGTGTAACATACCACTAAATGAGAAAAACATCACCGATCTGAATATTTCTCAACACAGGATTAAATATGGACATTTTAACACCATAAAAGTATATATTTTTTAAAAGCTCATACTACAGGGACACCAAATATACAATGATACTGGCATTATACAGGGTGTGTGAAAATTATACAGGGTGTAAATTAAAAAAAGTCTGCTAATTTTACTCTCTTAATAGACCTCTTTTATTCAACATAAAACAAAACAGGTATGGATTTATATTGATAAAACTTAGGGCTCTCAATAAGAAAATGGAACTTTTCACTCAGAATATCCATACGGTGAAATATACAGGGTGGTTAAAATTATATACATTTCAAAAGGATTGTATGCCTCCTATTTGATGAGTTCTTTATATGTCTTAGCAATAGTTGGCAATGCTTGAGACAAGTTACATTCAAATTTCTGCTTACTTTAGCCATTTTGCTGCATTTTTGGCATACAGGGTGATCAAACATGCATTATCTCAATTATTAACCTGACCCAAAAGACTTTGGTTTATTTGTTACTGTTAATCCGTGCAATTACGGTATTATGCATTTACAACATGTCATTACTGTTATTCATCAACGCTTTCACAACGTACGAAACTTGTCATGAACATTTTAACATTTTGAACATTGTTGAAACTAGTTGTGGAAATACCCAGAAAATGACAAAGTTTATTTTCGTCAAAATTTATTCAATACATCACCTACCATTGATATTTTGGCATGACGATATATGTTTGTTCCTCATTAACAAGTGTGCAAAAATTTATTCTTGTAGGATTTCAACTTTTGGCATGACGACTTTCGAAAGATTGGTAATTTTTCAAAATTTTGTGTACAAGTCAATGGGCTTTTCCTCCACCGTCTTTTCCTCCACCGCCTCCACCGTTGACTTGGCTCACATTTTGAGCCATAGATCTCATAATATTTGTTCAATTGTCTTGGAAATTTTTACATTTGAAAGACAATTAAATTGCCCAGATAACAATACCAAATTTGTTGCAGTAGGTATTAAACTTCTTGAATAAAATTACATTAAACTACGAAGAATGAGTTTTTATGTTACATCTCCATCTCCCCCATATGTGCATAACCAATTCATGACCTATGATCAAATGGCACTGTAATTTTATGAAATAGAGCTGCTTCATTGTAAGATGAAAGAATGAAAGATCATCATTTATTTCAAATTATTGTTATAGTAAAGATCATGTCTGAAATTTCCTGAAAATAAATAATGAGAATTTGCACCATTTTAGTAGCAACTGAATTCTCAATCTTGCAACATTTTGCACAGATATATTTTACAAGCCTTGAATTTTGAAAATACCTGGTGTGTTACAAAGAATACTTATCAAAATTTTCAGGTGTGTTGTAGGTGTGCATTTTGTATCTAATTCTGTATAATTTTACCAGCTTTAGGTGTGCTGAAAATTGCACTCCTCAATATCATTTTAGGCGTGTGATGGTGTGCTATGGCACTAGCACGCCTCAAAATGCAAGGCCTGTTTTATCATCTATTTAGTCTGGTCAGCATGTTAGAGAAGAGGAAAAAATATGAAGAAATAAAGGAGTTAAAGAGCCTTTTAATTCATAAAGTGTTAATGTTGTTGTCCAGCTGCCTAACATGTGACTTTGTCCACATTAAAACAAGCTGGTCTGTCATCTTGTGTTAGTTAAGTTAAAGGAGCCCTGTCCGATTTGGTCAGCATTTTGCAAACCTTCTGTGATTCTGGTTCCAAAATATTCCTTATATTTTTCTCATTACCCATGTTAAATTCTACGGCTGAAACATGTTGCGTGTCGGAGATATAAGTAAAAATGTGTTAAATTATTAATATAGTGGTAACCATAATATTAATTACACAGTTAAGTATAGGCAAATGGAAAATACAAAATTGCTCATGAAATTAAAACTGTTGTTCCTATTTAACTGAAATTTGAAATTGAAGTTTCTTAAGTGATGTTCTTTCATACGAAAGTGTAAACTTACTTTTGGAAAATCGGACCATGTACCTTTAAAAGAAATGCACTTTTGAACAAGCATAACCATTTAGTACAATTTTCCGTATTACAAAAGTGGGTTTTAGTGTCATGTCTTTTTATTGCTTTAGATCTGCTCCAGTTATAGCACATTTCTAATTGTCAAACCACCGTCTTGTTAGGGAAGAATTTACAGGGAAAGAACATTGATAGGATTGCACTGTCTTGGTTCATGTCTGGGTCTAATATAGGGATTGGATAAGTGGATTTCAATTTTTAGATACATGAACTTTTTACCCCATTTAATGCTTCAGTTGAAACAAATTTAGTTAACTAAGTTTTGAATTTAGAAAAACTTGGTTGGAGTTCATTGGATAATGGTAGTAAAATTAGAACAAGTGATACAAATTTCCGTTTTTAAAAAAATTAAAAACAGTTGCTAGTTTTTAGCCTTTACCCTAACACTTTTGACCACTTTTTTGACCACTTTTTCATTTAAAAATCTCCTCGGAAATCTGCAAGTCAAAAATGGCATATTTTCACCTGAATTTGAACTCACAACCTCCTGCTTCCCAATCCAGTTATCACTATGTCAGGCCACTGAGCAGGCGTTGCCATGGCAGCAATTTTGTGACCATAGCTAATTTGGGTCTATATGGCGTATTTGGATTTAAATGAATTTCATAACTTTGTTGAATCAGATGTTGTGAGATTCAGTGGGGTTAGGGCTAGGAACCATAGGAGCACTACTGAAAGGATGCAAACCAGGAACCTCCTCCAGGCAAAACACATCCAATAGCAGCATTACTATTAAATTGAAATAAAAGAAACACACTTTAATCAATATGCTAGAAATTATGATCACAATCATTTTCATTGTATATGGACATGTTGTAGGCTCATTCTGTGATGGTGCTCCCCATATAAACAAGATATCAATTACCAAACATTTAGAAGACAGGGTTTCTGCCAGTGCATAAATAAATGCTATTGCTCAGAATGCAGCCTCAGTTTTGCATCATGCTTTAGCAAGGGGCATTGACATGAGACAGCATGAGATGCACACATATCATGGCAGATAAGATTTCTTTAAATGTATTCTATTACAATTTGTGATCCGCCATATCGAAAGGTACCTTACGAGTCCCAAAATCAAAATTGAATTTTGGTCTCATCTGAAAGATTATTTTCAAAACTTTAAAATGACACCTAGCTTTTGGTTATTGGATATCCGATTGCAAAGTTACATTCAAATTGGTAAAAGACATTGGACTGATTTGGAATACTATAATAGTTCTGAGAAAATCTAGTTTTATAGTTTTTGTACTGAGTAAAACTTGAATTGAGAGAGGATTGTTTATCTTATTTTTTGTGTTGGAACCTGATTAATATGATAGAATACACTTCAAAGGTAACATTTCCGATGAAATTAGAAATTCAAGCTTGGACATGATTTTTGACTCTGCTCGGCTTCAATTGCCCGTAACTCAATAATTTATTATGCCGACCTTAAGTACCTTTCGATATATCATTTCACATATAGTAAAGTTCTTACACAGACTTTGACTTTGTGCCAAGTAGATGAGGTCTTATGTATTTGGGGAGATGAGAAAGACTCTGGCATATAATTGTGAGACTTTATGGATTCAATGTAGCATCTTACAATGCCCTTCTTTGTTTCTATCATCTTTTCTAAAGGTGATAAATCATCTTGTTTAGGCTATCTCCAAGGAAACCCAACTTAGTACTTGGTACCAAGTAAGCTAAAGGAAGCTTATCTTCAACTGGGCTCCAAAATGTTTTAGATAAAGGACCTCAGTCTTACTTTGTTGTTTTACTAGTGGTTGGATTCTTCCTGTTATCTTCAGTTTCTGAAGTAGTTTGCTATTTTGGCTTCTAAACCTTACTCTTTTGAAATATGTGTATCAAAAATGCATAGTTTATTCTGAGATTAGAAGCCTAACCCTTGCACGAAGATCAACTGTCCAGTAATGGCAAGCATCCAAGCAGTCCCTGTCTGGGCAGTGGGTTGGTGCAGATTTATACCTCCGTCCAGGCAGGGATAGTGCTACAAGGGGTCCAGGGGTCCAAAGATCACACTTTTTACAATCAGACCCCTAAAATTTGGATTTGTGTCTACCAAAAGGGTCCAAAATTAGCCCTAAATTGACTATATTGTTTGGAAATCCTATTATTCTGACCGTTTCTTCTGTATTCTGTAAGCTACGTGGTGATTGGACCCTAAGATTTCAGAGCTCAGCGCTACACCCCTGCCTCCGTCATTGATGTAGTGGACTTTTGCTAATGGCTTTATTTTGTGAGGTTGGGTTTTGTCCGATTGAGGACGTGAGGATTATTTATAGTGACACAGTTCCATCATTGAGAGTACATTAGCTGTGTTCTCCAGTATTTATAAGGTAATACAAAATGCCTGGTGTGCCTATGTAAAGAGATATGATTGGGTTTGAAGTAGTGCTTGTTAATAGAGGTCTAGGAAAGGGCGTAGATGCTGTATGCTTTACAGCAGTGTAAAGTAGCCCAAGCCGAGTTAACCTCTATTTGTGGATGTCCAGCCCGTTGAAACCATAAATGCCAGAAACTTAATTTTTGTGCTACATGTATGTGAAAATACATGTCAAAGTCGTTATTTGCCGAAAATAGATTTTTGACAGATTCACAATCCTTGTGCTCACTACAAAATACCAGCAAAATTTCATTTCAAGAAAATGATAGAAAATGTGAAATAAGTCTGCATATTTTTTGAGACAATCAACAGAAAATATAGGACTTACTGATCTTTGAACGTGTTTGTCTCAGTTTTACTCCCTGACAGACTATAACTTGACTCTGGAAATCGTGTAAAGTTGGTGTCAGTTTAATTCTTAAAGCATGGTCTTTGCAAATATTTAAAAAAGTGAAAATGACAAAAGGTGGCATTTATGGCTGGTTTGGGATGGTTGGTCATATTTATTTAAAAAAAATACAAGATTTTAAGTCTGTCTATAATGGAGAGGGATAAAATTAAGAGATATCAGTGAAAAGTGTTAATTTCAGCCTAATGTACTAAAATTGCTCATAAAATCAAAATGAGTGGTGCTCTGGCAAAATGAGCGGAAAGTCGCGATTGAAGATTTTGAATAAATGGCTGCTAAAGTAAAAATATGGTGAAAAGATCAAATTTCGTTTTTTGACA
>JXSR01S055068.1:20809-38866 GCA_000969725.1 Ophiothrix spiculata | reverse complement strand
TGATTTAATATACAATAAAAGCGCAATACTTTTGAAATTTGTGTCTGACTTCATCTTCAATTTTTTTTTTACTATTCTCCCCCCTAATCTTTCCTTCTGCCCTCCTTTCGATTTTGTGTCCACTCTACGTCCAAAGACATCTTGTTGTTGAGAACTCTTTTGAAATCAACCTGAAAAGCCAAGCTGTTATGGGTTATACTTGTTTAAAACTTTTTAAGTTTGTGGTGTACAATTTAAGTCTATGCTTGGTATTTTACGGAATTTTGACGAATTGAATTAAATGGGATCACAGTCGAATTCGATTTTCTTAAAATGACGCATTTGACCTAATTCGTGTAGAAAATATAACCATTTTCTGAAATTTGACGTATGTCTAATAATCAGCTAAAACTTCTAATTTTTAAAGACACGCAAAAATGACCCCATGATTTGGCTAAATTTATTGGCTGAAAAATGCTGAAAATTCCTTGAAAATTATAAATGCTAATAGGCTAGATATACTTCGTCATTTTCGTAGTTTGTAAACATTTTCATTCAGAATTTTTCTCATGGTGATTGGTTTTTAAGAATGGTGTAAACTTTCATTCTGAATGAACATTTTCCATGTGCAATTTTACCATTGTGTAAATCATAACCATCATTGCAAGAAGAGATTAGCTTACCATGAATAGATCTAGGCCGTAGAATCAATATCAAACATTATACAACCTATCAATAGGTGCAATGGGGTAAAAAATAGGAAAATTTAGAATGAAAATTCTCATTCAGAATTTTTGTGGCTTGATTTGAAAATGACTACAAAAATGACGAAGTATATCTAGGCCTTACTTTTGCTTGCACATGCATCACATGAGAGACAAATTTTGCTTTTGACTAAATAACCAATAAAGATACATGTGTATGTGTGTGGAGGGGGTGATGGGTGGGAGTATGAGTGAGTGAAGTAAGTTTGAGTGTGTTGATGTTTTTCGTATCTCGCATTGCAACTACGCAATGATTTATACTCAGACGCAATACAGTAAACGAAAATGTTAGTTTATTACTGAAATGTACCAGAGCATTAAAACTCAGAATGAGTTTCAATATAATCAATTATATTACAGAATAATACAGATCAACCCAAGAACGATTAGCTAGTTAAATTAAATGTACGTGACTCTCTTCCTCGAAGATTTTAAGTACTTTTATTAAAGTTTGCCATTTTTTATTTTTTTTTTTCATTTTTCATTTTTCTTTTAGCATTTGCATTTTTTTCTTTCAGACTTAGCATCCCTACTGCTGTCAAAGCTGTCCAAATGAATGATTACCTGTCAAAACAGGCCCATGCAGAGATAATTAAGAAAGACACTTTTTGGCCCAAGCTAAAGCTATCAACATTCCTCTTTTTACATAGGATTTTGTAAGTTTGTAGCGTTGGTTGTTATGCAAATACAACTGAGTAGATGGAAGCCGTGAAAAATATAGATTTTTTAGAATATTAGATTATTGATATTTGATTAATATATTAAGTTTTTGTGATATTTTTAACAAATGCACCTGATATATACCTGGAATTACCTTTTCTGTTCTTTTAAAGTTCAGAATATCTTCATTAAACTATTGAATTAAAGACGTCTTAAAGAAATATCATAAAGCATTTGCATATTTTAATATATATTTTGATAGAGCAATTTTGATTATTTTGATTGAAGCCGTTTTTGCGAAGAGATTACTGTAGTAATTGGAATAGTAAATTAGCAAAAAATGACAGATATCTCCTACTGTAGTCAAAGTGCGGGTCTCATTTATACTTGTGTGAGTCATAAACTGTCTACACTTAATGAACAAAGGTATCGATGTGCATAAAATGCACATATGACATGCGCATCTTTGTAATTAACACCCGGACTTAACAACCATCATACGTGCTCTTTTAACATCTGATGTTTTTAACACCCTCATGTTGTTCCTTCTTCGTAGAAAAGATGTTCATGATACAAAGAGTTTTTTAAAAGTAACATCACCCAACTTGTTACGCACGATGAAAGATTAACCGACAGCCCCGTCCTGTATTAGCTTACTCAATATCGAAACTTGTTTTTTCTATTTGAAGGTGAATTTTTCATCATGCATCCTCTTGTTGTCTCTTTCTTACCTGTTTGCTATAATCTGCATTTATGTGCGATTCTTATTGTATCATATGTGACCGTCCAGCCCGTATGAGCAGTAAATGCAAGAAACTTCATTTTGCGCTACAGGTGAAAATACATGTCAAGGTCGTAATTTGCCGAAATTGATTTTTTGACAGATTTACAATCTTAGTGCTTACTACAAAATACCAGCAAGGTTTCACTTCAAAAAAATGATAGGAAATGTGAAATAAATCTGCATATTCTTAAGACGATCAACAGAAAATATAGGGCTTACTGATCTTTGAACGCGTTTATCTCAGTTATACGTTTTACTCCCTGACAACCTTTGACGGACCATAACATGACTTCTGGAAATCGTACGAAGTTCATTAAGGTGTCATTTTAGTCCTTAAAATATTGTCTTTGCAAATATTTTAAAAAGTGAAACTGACAAGAGCTGGCATTTACTGCTGTTTTGAGCTGGACGGTCACATATTGCCATTATTATGCTTTGTATGATAACGTATTATTCAATTCAGCCATAAGACCGCGACGTAATCAGTGTTATCAAACCAGAGCACACATTTAAGCCGTGTGCTTTGTACCATAAGGATAGCAAATGTGTGCTCTTAACCGATTCGGAAATGTCACTTACAAAAACAACATGCAGAATTTCCCTACATTTATATTTTTCATTACTTTCAATAGATCTGATGACATTCAATTCTATGATAAAAGCATTCAATCCGAATATTTAACACTTAAAAAGCCTGGGGTATAATTTACAGAGGTATAATTTATAGATATGTGTTTTTTTCCAAATACATGTAGAGATTTAATGCATTGACACATTTCTTCACAGTAAGAGAGAAAAAAAGTATTCTTTATAGAAACTAGTTCATTTTCTGCTAGATGTAGAATAAGTTACTGCATCTCTTATCTGCATTACTTAATACATATTTGAAAGTGTATACTTTTTGAAACACGACGAATGTGTTTGATATCATAGCTGAAACACTCAAATGTCAACTCATTTATGCAACAGATGCTATCTTTTTCTATGAAAATATTACAAGAAGTCTTATATTCATATGTAGCTTATAGAACTGATAATGTTCTCTTTCCAATCCATTAAAGATAACAATCGTGACAAAATAACTAGATATATTTATATTGCAAACAAAGCAACATATCTTTGAATAAATATGCGATTTTTCGTTTTCGTTTATTCTTTATTGTTTTGCTTTCACGTATTAACATAAATAATTAACTTTGTGAAACTTTAATTTTTACCAAACGTTTGATCTCACTTGGTATGAATTTCAAAATTTCGCCAACTTCCACTCTCAAAAAATTAGTAAAAATCCTAAATTTAAGTCATCAGCATTTAAAATCATAAAAAAACTTTCCAAAGTCATTCTTAACCCTTAAAGAGCCGGGCTTTTTCGACCCACCTCACAGCCCGGGGGTCGGCTTCCCCCCCCCCCCCCCCTTCCGATCTCGGAAACCGATTGACGAAACGTCAAGTGTAGGGTACTGGTGGATAGCTAGGACCCTCACGAGTCCATTGTTGCCAAATAAATTGAAATCGGACCTTGTATGACGTCACAGTGACGTCGCGTCGAAAAACGAGAAAATCACCACTGAAAAATCGCCAAAATCATGGTTTTTCGCTATTTTTTCGAGAAAAAGTTGCAATTTTTATCAATAATGTGTGTCAAAGTATACTTAGGCATGTTCTTTCTCCAAATAAATCAAATAAATAAGATAAAACATAGTGGAAGTGTATCCTAATAACAAAAAACACGATTTGTATGTAATTTGCATTTGAAAATCAGTTTTTGGTCAGTTTTTCGTTTGACCCAGCGTGCCATTACGGAACGCCTCGTCCTAACCCTAGGTCCGATTTTCACAAAAATGGTCTTAAAATAAGCGCAAAGCTTTAGGGAAAAAGTCAAAAAG
Source organism: Ophiothrix spiculata (assembly GCA_000969725.1). Classification (NCBI taxonomy): domain Eukaryota; kingdom Metazoa; phylum Echinodermata; class Ophiuroidea; order Amphilepidida; family Ophiotrichidae; genus Ophiothrix; species Ophiothrix spiculata. The sequence goes on along the minus strand of JXSR01S055068.1, from coordinate 34,793 downwards.
TTTCAGCGCGAAAAAATAACAACCGGCGGATGTATAAAAAAAATTCGGAGGGGGGTTCCGCCGCCCCCCCCCCCGGCTCTTTTAGGGTTAAAATAATTCTTACTTTTGTGGCTTGATTTGAAACTAAAAATTATACAAAATCTCACAAAACATAAATTTCATTCTTTTAAAAGTCAAAAATAAATATATTTATCTTCTTTGCTTAATTTGTTTAAAAGTTATAGGGCAAAATAAAAATGCTCAAACTTTGCTCTCTTACAATTATGTTAACAAGCAACTATTTCTCTCAAGAACTGTCGGACAGGTTTGCTTTGATATTGGTATCCAGCAGTATTTGATCTACATAATAATCATAAACCTTTTTATTTGACGTTATTTGACATTGTGTATTAATTTCTTAAACTTGCGCATTTGATTTTGAGGTAAGATTTTTTTTCTTCCAATTGCATCAAAGTAACTGATTTCAAATCATATGAAGTTGTTAAATTATATTCAGTTACCATTTCACTTGGACATGGCTAGGTTCTGGGTCGAATCTGCCAGAAAAGCTGTGTTCTTGGAGGGAACACAGCCTACAGTTAAGTTGTCCTTACTTATTGAAAGATTATGATCAGCTCTGACAAAAGTGTTGTCAAGAGAGGAGATTTAAAAAAATCGTGTTGTCAAGTTAAGAGATTCAAACAATCGCAATACATTATTACTTTTCAGGACAACGATGATGGAAATATCTACCCAAAATCTTCTTACTCTAATCTCCCTTCTTTACACAGCATACGTTTCTTGAAATCATACAAGATAAGTGCAAAGATCATGTGATTGAGATCTCTTAGCTTTATTTATTAATTTGAAACAATGCAATTACTCTGATAGCCTGTCTGAACTTCCGGTGAGAATTACACTCAAACGTTGTTGGCAACATTCTCAAGCCCATTGTTGAAATACGTATTGAAGCTCGGTATTATAGTATTAAAGTATCGTAGCTTTTGTATAATGGATTATATACTACATTAACGTGCTTGAACCGACCTACTACAAGCACTCAAAGACAGCTACAAAGATGACTGAACACAATAAGTTCTTGTTGTTTCTTATAACTTAACCCTTTTCTCCAAACATATAGAATTACGGGAAGAAAGCGGTTGTCTGGGCTGCCAAGAGTTTCAATGCGATTCTTGATTTAAACTTTCAAACTTCAACTTTAAGCAGTCAAGTTAGCTTAAACGGTAAGGCACTCGCTTGCGGTGCGGAAGGTCCCGAGTTCGAACCCTGCTAATGCCAAATGTTGAGTGTGCTTGAAATTGGACTAGGAACTAGATGCTAATTGTCTCCCGTTCAAAACTCGGGGAGCTGATCCGGGTAGCGATGGTGCGTATGGGCTGATCAAGGTTCAGCGCTCCTAGAGGTTGCCGCAGAACCTGAAATGATGCTTGATGTATAATGGAGCTTATTTGGGCCAGTGTGGTCAGCGAACACCTGTTAAGTGTGCAAAGGCCGCGTGGAATTACAAATCTGGGAGGTATAGCGCACTAAAAATCCCCAGTATTTTTCAAGTTATTAATTAAAAGTTGTTTATATTTTCTATAGATATCAATGGTATATATTTTATTTAGCATATTGGATACTACTTCAAGGTTGGTGGTCATCCCCTAAATATTGAAACCCTTTTTGCACTGCAACTGTACTACAACTTAAATTTGTGATGATCAAAGAAACTGTATATAAATTAAATAATAACGTATGCAAATCATAAAGGTTGCAATCGTCTTGGTAAATATTAAAAGTTTGGTTAAATATATTTGGAAAATGCAGTATATTGCACAATGAACTCCAAGTGCAATTAATTGGTTATTTTTCATGGTGTCGTTGACATAGTGGCAATCTGTAATCTTATAAACTTGCATTTGATACATGATTAGGTCCTAATCCGGTTATAATTGTTCAAACTCGAGGCAAAAATATCAAATTAACTCGGTAAATCAAATGAAGAGAAAAAGGGCAAAACATTAAGTATCAGGATGGTCAGTATGGGTATTGAGTGTGTTATTAACTGAAGGGCTTTTTAACCACTAGGTTTGATAGAAAGTTAAATTATAACTTACGAAAATTACACACTCCATGTGAGGGGTACACTAGCGAAAAAAGAGAAAAGTCACACTAGATGACGTTGAGAAATCAGCTCCTAAAGTGAAACATGGGTAAAATATTCAATTTACGTTTTTTGATAGACGCCGCACCTATAGACATTTTTCTAACTATATGTAAAATTTTAGCAACATATATTACCAGGAAATGTTAATTTTAACGATTTTTATCAAAAGATTCTAAACGTTCTGTACAATTTGCACTAAGATCGGTCTGGTTAAGGGACGAAATCATTTTCAACTTTTTGAAAACGATTGCAGATTATGAAGATGATTATAGAATAATATCGAGTTCACATAAAATGTTGCATATAGTCTAAATATTACGTGTGCCTTGTTTCAAGTGTATTGTGTAACGAGAAATAATGGATGTTATTGTTTTTTCCTCATAACCTCGGGCATTTCTCTGTGTAGGCTGACAATAAGTTGCCATGCTCAATGGTGCATAGTGCTTATACGGTATAAGTCGATTTGTCTTATTCTTATTTTTTTCTGAATCGCCTTATAAAGTCTCATAAATTAATATATTTATGGAAAAGGACAAAGTTTTGTATATCATTTTGAAGCTTAGAATATGAGGAATTTACACATGCAATACTCATTTTTGAAATTCGCGACTTTCTTCTCATTTTGCCGGAGCACCCCACATATTTCATTCAGACATTTTAATCAGCTAACTTCTTCTTCGATATATCTGCTACTGATCTCTGACAAAAACGTAAGATGACACAGTATTTGCGGTCTATTAAATCTAAAAGAAGTATCAATTCCAAAGAAATCCCGTTACACTGTTAGAACGTTGGGCAAATAATTTACCCAACGTTGGTTCAACTATGAACAACCCAACTTCTGGGTAAGTAATTACCAACGTTGCGTACAATGTTGGCTAATTACCTAACTGTTGGGTAAAAGTTGTTGCTAATTACCCAAATATTGGGTAAAATTTCACCAACAGTTGGTTAATATTATTTACCCAACAATTTGGTTGTTCATAGTTTAACCAACGCTAAATAATTGCCCAACAGTATAACAGTGTATGATTCAATTAACTCCACAACTTCTTGAAACAGCGAAATTTTCAATGATGATTTTCATGACTAAGAAAAATATACAAACAGGAAATCAAAGCAAGAGAAAGGACGTATGCATGATGCCTCGTTTACGATGTAATAGCTTTTGACACCAAAACCTAAATGTTATCAAAACAACGAGCCACATTATGTTTGTAAACATGCTAAGTAAATATTCCTATTTGTTATCCCAGGCATGTTATCTCCTTTTTAATGAGTGTCATTTTAACATATGTTCAAATGTTTAACAAGGATTGTTATTCTTATTAGAACAGTAAATTAGATTGTTGTTCTAATTAAAACAGACGATATTTGTCTGTGCAAATCTTTTACAAATTTGCATGAAATGGACAACCAAATCAAACTTGTTCCTTTGTTACACAATGTTAGTACTTCAGTAACGTCGTTTCAGGTAGTTGCCACATCATATGATGGATGTTCGGAATTTATTTTCTAATTAAATTAAACCTTTGACCCTCTTACGTGTATATGACTGTGTAGCCTAGTTAAAATTTAAAAGGTTTTAACGCAAAACAAAGCATTTTCTATACGTTTTTGTTTACCTTCAGTCTTTTTTTATTTCTTTTTGAATAAAAAAAAAAACTTGGTCATTAAAATTTTTTCAAACTATTGTAAGCCAAAACTTCTGTTTCAATCTCCCTGGTTATAACAACTCAAAGCAAATGGCTGACACTTTCGCTAGGTCCTTTAACGACAAGATTGACAAATCAAAATGACATCTTGAGGACTCAGATATGCCTTCGATGTCAGGATTAATGATTCTGCCGCCACGTCATTGGATAATTTCCAGCAAGTGTTAGACGAGGACGTCCTGGAAGCTATAGAATCAGATTCAGTTACCTCTTGCCCTCTGAACTCACTTGCAGTTGATATTTTCAAAGACTGTATTCAGGGGTTACTACCTATAATAACTAGGATCGTTAACACATCTCTCTTATCTGGTATATTTCCAACATCTTTCACTCTAATTATTTACTTTTTTCTCTTATTATCCCCCTTCTTTTAAAAAAAAACCCCCAAAGCTTGACGTTAATGACCTCTCAAATTATCGTACCATTTCAAATCCGTTTTTGGGCAAGGTTATTTGAAACGATCACCATTCAGCAGCCTCAAACATATAATGATAACCATCTTCACCCACCTATCCAATCTGCTTACAGACCATTCCACAGCGTTGAAACGGCTTTTTAACCCTAGTTCTACGAAGGGGGTATGCATCCCCTACTGAAATTTCTGCCGCTAAAAACTCCTCGCGCTCAGCGCAAGGCAACTTGATGTACCTCTAAGATTCCTAAGATCACCCTTTCCGTTTATTCTTGAGAAAACTTTCGACCCTACCACCTTCGGGGGGATACAGTGTCCCGTTCAAAGTTCGGAACGGTATTAAAAATGGTATTCATGGAAGAGTTTTACAGTGGTTTTCATCCTACCTATCGAATAAGTTTCAGTCAGTCTGCGTTAGTGACGTGTTGTCAGACCCAATTCATTTGAAGTGTTGAGTACCTAAAGATCTGTCCCGGGTCCACTTTGTTCAGCTCACCACTTCAATCTATTATTGAATTTCATGGTGTTAAATGTGTTGTATAAGCAGATGATACTCAGTTGTATGTCCCATTTACGTCATATAATCGGTATTAAGCAAAACACTAGTTAGAAGCTTGCATCAAAGATATTTGTTCATGGTGCCAGCAGAATAAACTGGTATTGAACGACAACAAGACCAAATTGATACACTTTACATAAAAAGTATAGCAGTTCTTCGTGGCAACCTTCAATCGAAATCGATAACACGACAATTCACCAGTCGCAGGAAGCCCGTTACCTCAGCGTCATATGGACACGATCCTTGACATGCAATTTCAAGTCGACAATCTCTGTGCTATAATGATGAGCATTTATTAGATTTGTAATCTTCGACATTCCCTTTCCAAGGATAATAGAAGATTTTTGCTACTCACTCGCATAGCGTTTACCTGAGCGTGATATAGTGAAAGAGCAGCAAATTCAAAATACCGCAGCTCGTCTTGTCTTACGCGTCCGACGTCATGGGCATATAACGCCGGTGTAATGAGACTGAGTGTCTCCCATAACCAGGAGTCCGGTGTAGCAGGAATGTTCGTTCCCGGTCTTATTGTCCGGGTTGTACAGTAAAGTATATGCTAACAACTCTCACGCAACATTAGCTTCACGCTTTATTTCGTTATGGTCTATGGAAAGTGGACTACCATTTCAGGGGGACTACGATTACTTTTACACCGGGTCTAATTGAACTACAATGAATAAGTCGCAATCAATGATTTATTGATTGCACATATACATGTATGTTCTACACAATTGAATAGCACCTAGGACGCTCAGTCACACGGACGCTGTATTTTATACAATTGTATAATGAAATACAGGTTCCGTGTGACTGAGTGTCCTAGTGTGTGTAGAACATACTTGTACATGTGTGATCAATAAATCATTGATTGCAACTTATTCCGCGTAGTTCTATTAGACCTGGAATACACTCGGTCTCATTACACTGGCAGTAAGGAGCTCCATTGGCTCACTGTAAGACAACGCATTGCTTAGAAGATCCTGCTTATCACATATAAAGCACTACACGGTACGGCACCTGGGTTTATCACCAACCACATTCAGCGTTATGTACCTGAAAGAGCACTAAGATCCGCTTCTGCTTGTCGCTTGGTAGTTAACAAAGACCTATGGAGATAGATCTTATGTGTCTCCGCTGCAAATTTATAAATGGTCTTCCCATCACCATCTGTCATGCTCCATCTGTTAGCGTTTTTAAGCCACATCTCGAAATAAATTTGTTTCAGAATTTGGTTATCTGTCATTGTTTTTATTATTTCTGTAATTACGGCAATTACGATTGTTTTTACCCATTATGTATATTATGACTGAGGGTGATGTGCTAGTAACCTCTTCCCTCGGTCCTGAGCTGAAAATCATCTTATATTGAGTTTTGAAGCATCGGAAAATCATCTTTACTATGCGCCGTTTTTATTTTATGTGACTTTCACATTAACAAGCATATACCACAGTTTCCCACATTTCAAACTATATTATAGTAATTATTTTAGATCTGATGATATTATATTAGATTCTATGATAATAACATTCAATACAAATCTTTCACAGAGGCAGTTTAAAGCCTGGGGTATAATTCATAGATTCGTGTTCAAAGCAATAGAGATTTGATACATTAACACACTTCTTGACAGAGAAGTAGAAGAAGTAGTCTTTATTTTTCTCAGTGAAACTAGATTCGTTCCTACTGTTTATGGAATAAAATACTATTCTTTCGATATTACATCATGCATATTTGAAAATGTATACTTTATGAAACATGATGAATGTGTCATATACTCGTATGTTTGCTAAACACTCAAATAACAACCAATTTATGCGATACATGCTATCTATTTCTCTAAATATAACAAGAAGCCCTATTTTCATTATATACAATGTAACTTGTGCTAAAACTTATAGAAATGTTATTTTCCAATCAATTAAAGATAACAATCTCCAAAAAAATCAACCATGAATGCAAAAAATAGATTACTAGTATCTAGATAGGCTTGTACTACAAATAAAGAACCGTTTTCTTCGAATCACAATGCGATATTTTTTGCTTTGCTTGTTTATTAATGTATTTGCTGTTTGTCTGTTGTTTAACGTTTTATTCCTTGTTTAAATCTATGTATAATTTTATTTTCATTTCACAGATCTTAACATTAAGATTTATTTGATGAAATTTTACACTTTCTCGACCATTTAGATATTACCTGGTATGAAATACAAAATGACACCTTCAAAACTATTGTAAAAGGAAAGAAATTAAAGAAAAAACATCTAAATAATATTTTAAGCTGGAAAACGTATCAAAGGTGATTCTTAGAACTTTACATTCTGTGTTAACAAGTCGCTCTTTCTGTCAAAAACTGTTAGAAAAAAGAACACATATAACTTCGATAATGTCTGCAATGTCGTGTTTGAGAAGATCCATTTCAACAAAGTTAAGTTCAGGCAAGTCAGGTTTCATAAGATTAATGGTCCCAACAGCTTATGGTCAAATTGGTCAATGACCTAACGGTCTTTAGCTTTATAATCTACATATTTTTTTTTTCTATTTTCTATGCCTTTATGTATCTTCACATGTATAACAATCATATCCGGGTGGAAACCTATAGTTTGATATGGTGTATCGTTAAACTTGATCATTTTGTTAATAAAGATCTCATGAGGCATTTCTTTAATAGATGTAAATTATATTATTGGGGAAATGCATTCTGATAAATGATTTTAACATTTTAGTTAGATTATTGGCAAAATGTGCCCGGGAACACAACTTGAATGAAGGTAGTAGTTCTTGCTTTTGCAAATTTAAGACATTTTAATTTAAATTAACTTTGACAACAGTCCTGTCAAGATAAAGGAGGATTGCAAAAATCAACAAGATGACGAAGATGATGGTACTTACCAAAAACATCTGTACATGCTTTCTCTCGCCTTTTCATCTTCTTCCCACTTAATACAAAAGACCTTTGTTGCAATTATTCTAAATAAGTACAAAGAAGCATACAAAAAAAATCACAGATCTGTAAGCATTATTTATTAATCTGTAACAAGCATTATTACATTGATAGCTTGTCCGAGCTTCCGGTGAGAATTAAACACTCGACATGCTCAAACGTTGATGGAACAGAAACTATTTATTTATTTATCGTATTTTGTCAGGTGAGTAGGGCAAAATTCTCAAGCACATTGGCACTACTGAAATTCTTGTATAAAAACTCTGTATGATAGTATTAAAGTACTAGCTTTTGTATAATGGATTATATACTATATTGACATGCTTGAACCGACCTACTACAAGCACTCAAATACAGCTACTAAGATAAGCAAGCGTCATAAGTTCCTCTTACGGATACCCTGGTCACATAACCGTGTGGCGAGGTTACGATGTGTTTACGCCGTCATACCATGATACCGGGTAGAATTCAGCGGATACCGATCGGACACTGGTCGGTGTCCGAGCGGAGACCGGACGGTGTCCGTGAGCCGTAGAGAGGCTGGGAGCATGCCGCGCAAGAATTTAATTCTGAGTTAAAACCTTGTGGCTTGTATATTATGTCTTCAGTTATGGTCCCATAACCACCGGCGTCCGATCGAGCATTGCCAGCATCCACTGGTGTCATACCGATGACATGCCGGCGTTGCGGCTTCCTTCAGATTATCATACACCGGTCGGCTTATGAGACCAGGGTGTTGAACTCTTTTTTTACATGTGGAAGAATCCAAGAAAATATAAGCATTTGTCTATGTAACATGCCCCCCATTTCGTCAAAAAGAAAACAATTAAAATAATGAAAAAACGTCACTTATAATATAAAGTATATTTTCTTTCTGTACATGCTGTTATCGTGAATGTTATATTTTATGATAGAATATAGCTTTCATAATCAAGTTTAACAATTAAACCAACAACTACATCCGTTTGTTGTGTGTGTGTGTGTGTGTGTGTGTCGGGGGTGTGTGTGTATGTAACCCTATATAAACCGAGGACCTCCGCATGACAACATACCCCAACACCGAGGACTTAAAACATTCCGAGGACCTAAACATGCTCTAAAACGCCTAAAATGTCATGTTTTACCATCTTAGGGGGGTCCGCACTTCGAGGACCTTAAACAACTTTATGTATAGTGATATATATGAGGACACACGAGTCCTCGGAAGTATTTGTAATACACGTAGGGGTGTGTTTCGATTAAAGTGCAGTGTTTAAAAGTGCAATGATCGGTCGAAATCTTTCTAAGAGTTTTAACATGACACCTCGCTAGTATGACGAAAAGAAGAGATCGCGAAGGAAGTCTGTTGTTATCGTATAACAACAAATTGTTCAAGTTTGTTAATCAACAATATTTCGGCACATTTGTCACGTATGTGATGCAAGAAATAATTCTCCATATCCATATTCTATGTTCTCATGAAAGATTCTGAATTATTTTCGGCGTGTAATTGTGCGCTTTTACGATGTAAGGCATGGATGCATCGTTGTTGATTCGCGATGAACAACTCTGTTGCGTGTTTGAATACCTAAATCACGGGTATTAACCCCAAAATATAAAGCACCTGTAATGGTTATGTTGACATCATCCGACATAACAACCAGAAGAACTTGTGCAATAAAAGTAAACTTGGTCGATTTATGTGCGAGTTAGGTAATTTGACAATAATGTTGACATTTTACAAGAACCTTTAAATATATAGTATCACGTGACATAACTAACCTATTTACCTAAACTATTTATTGAATTAAAAGCAATGTGAAAAACGTGATTAAGGCAATTTTATTTTTGAGTTTGCAGAACATGTTTAAAATAGCTTTAAAATGCAGCAATATCAAAGCAATCCAATGTTGTATTCTAGCTCCCTTTATGGTTGAGCACTTAATAATTGTGTCCCGTCATATCTAAAGGTACCTTAATTAAGGTCGGCATAGTAAATAACGAGATACGGGCCATTGAAGCTGAACATAGTCAAAAAGCACGTCCAAGGTTCGAATTTCTAATTTCATCAGAAACGTTACCTTTGAAGTGTATTCTATCATATTAATCAGGATCCAACATCAAAAACATAAGACAAATGTTTTAAAACCGAGATAAAAATCATTTCTTCATTCAAGTTTTACCAGTTAAGAAACTTTAAACTCGATTTTCTCATAACTAAAGTATCCTGAATAAACCCGATGCTTTTACCAATTTGGATGTAACTTGGATGTAATTTGGATGCAGACGAACATCTAATAACTAAAAGCTAGGTGTCATTTTAAAGCTTAAAATATAATCTTTCAGAGAGACCATAAAATCAATTTTCATTTTGGGACCCTAAAGGTACCTTTTGATAATGTACTCCTCACTTTATAGATTTGATTTGTTTAATCATTTTTTTCCACAAAAAGTAGGTTCGGGAAAAGTTTAATAGCATGAGGATTACAAATGATGCACAAAACACGATTTTTAGACGAACTTTTTCTTAATGAAGCCGAACATGTCAGTAAGAATTTAAATTGAAATGCGTTGTTTGACAGACATATGGAAGTCATATGGAAGTCTGATATTACAAGGGCAACCAAAATTGAATTCTTCAGGGCCTGTGTTGAAAGCATCTTATTGTATGGCGCAGAAACATGGACTATGAAGAAAGAGCTTCAAGACCGCTTAGATGGCACCTACACCAGGTTACTAATGCGCGTTAAAAATATGTCCTGGAAACAACATCCAACTAAGCATCAGATTTATGGTGATATATACCCCCCCCCCCATCTCTACAACCGTGGCACAGAGGAGGGCCCAGTTTGCTGGTCACTGCTTTCGAGCCAAGGACCAACTCATATCGGACCTTCTTCTTTGGAGACTGCCGTGTCCAAACAGAGGCTGTAGACCATTAACGTACCCTGATGCCATATGTAGAGATACTGGATTGAAATGCAATGAGCTTAGAAGTGCAATGTGTGAAAAAGATAGTTGGCAAAGATGTGTGTCATGGATCTCGACGGAAGTCGAAGGGTGATGATGATGATGTTTGACAGACACAGTTTATGTTCAACATATTTACAGATGTTAAAAAGACACTTATTAAAATTGAGATCAAGTATCATGTAGAAATATTTACTTAGCATGTTTACAGACATAATGTGGCTCGTTGTTTAGATAACATTTAGGTTTTGGTGTCAATAGCTATTACATGAGTTACATCATAAACCGGGTGTATGGTGCATTATGCATACTATCTCTCCTTTGCTTTGTTGTTTATTTCTAATTCATGAAAATTATCAGTAGACACTTTGGGTTTTTTAAGATTTAAGGATGATTAGAATGGGGTTGTTTAATTACTAATACATTAACAGACATTTTTACCAAATTGTTGGTATTGTTTTTAATGAACATGTTTTTTTTCATAAAAAACTTTTTTGCTTGTAAAACAAAATTACTTTAGGGTCGACCAAAACATTTGTTTACCTCCTTAAGGTCCACTTTTGAAAATCCTACACCCCAGGGTCGACCAAAACAATTTTATTTTACCTCATAAGGGTCCACTTTTGAAAATCCTACACCCTTGATCCGGATCTATAGCACACAACAAAGCAACGACATTACTGCGCTACAATTTGAGACATCGTGTTAATTCGATGTTGTACTTTAATACAGCAAGTAATATTGTATTTATGTAATGATGAACCACTCTTAAATGGATCACGATTCTCGGATATAAATGAAATTGTTGATGACATTTCAGTTCTGATATTAAAGATAATTCTACTCTTGCTCACGTTTTATGCAGTCTTATTTGTCTCTTAGTTTATAAGATCACAGTTGGTATATTGTGAACGATTTGAAAAAAACATGTATAAGAGAAAATAGAAACATGAGATTATTATCTTCCGTTAAGAGGAAACTACTCTTACTTTTCTTGAAGCAGGTATAACAGATTAACAAATATGAGAATATTGGTACGTTAGCTCTGATGCAGTGTCAGGACGATAAAAAGTGACATGACGAAACGTGATCAAACATTGAAAACAACGATTTCAAACTTTTACGAGACTTTAGAAAACAGTTACTGTAATTTTTGATAAAAATGTTATCATAAATATGACTGCGACGATTGATTGTTCCAATTAATAGAAGACAAATATGTAGATTTCTATGATAAGCAAAAGTTCATTGTGTTGCTCATCGTAGTCAGAGCAAATTTGATTCCCGAGTTTGGCAAATTTATTTACCAATTAGTCTTTGTGATTATTAATTGTTATTTTTCCTGAATAGTAGATACTATGTTGTATTTGCATTTTATGTCAAATGAACTCATGTTGAGAACGAGTAGTCTAGAAAAACAAATTTATCGGATATTCTCATCGGAGAATAAGGCAACTCCCGTTTGCGATTATTATTTTTTTTCGAATAGATTGTTATTGTTAAAAATGCTAGGTGGCCTAACAGTAAAAGTCCCTGACTCTTCACCGGGCAATGAGCGTTGTTGGTTTGAATCCACTGGGTGGCTTGTGTAGTGTCCTTGGGCAAGATACTTTCCGGAATGCTTCAGTGTTGGGAAGATAACAAACTCACTTGACTAGTTCAGCAACTACCTCAAATGAACACATTTCTGTACGCTACCAAATGAAATATTCTAAAAGATATCAAATGTGATTTTCCTCAAGGCCCAATCCTTGGCCCTCTGTTATTCAAACTGTAGGTTAACGATATTGTAAATTCAACATCTCTGCTTCTATTTGCCGATGGTACTTTCCTTTTCTTTGAAACAATTGTCATTTCAAATGGGGTAGGCTCTTATCTGACATTATTGGCCTTTTGGTCTACTCCCCCGTAAGGCATAATTTTAATATTCTATTTATTTACGATTTATATTATTGCATCGTTGTATATATTTTGTCTTATGGAAAAATAAAACATTGAACATTGAACTACACTCCTCTTTTTTCATCCTGATTTAGAATCAGAAATTTGAATAATTAACAACGAATTAAATGAAATTTTTCAATTGGTTCAAAGCCAATAAGTTATCTTTAAATGCAAGTAAAACAAATAATATTGTGTTTGGAAAACCTCATAATACAAACAGATTTTGTTAATGCAAATACCAGTGACGTTGAAAATGTTTCCCAACCTAATGAGGTTTCCTCAAGAAAACTGGACGATTAATCATTAAAAAGATTATGTTTTAAAAAATTTCTTGGAGTTATAATAGATGAAAATTATGGAAAAATCACATTGATGCAATTACAAAGACTATCTCAAAAAATATTGGTATCATGACAAACCTTAAGCGTTTTTTATCGAAAAATATATTATGTATATTGTATTTTTCACTGATTTTGCCCAACATCAATTGCAAAATTTTAATTTGGGTAGCTTGAATAAAATACTTTAAGTTAAAGAAATAGGCTATGAGAACTATATAACATAGCAGATATAGAAGCCACAATGGTCCTCTGTTTTCGGATTATGAGATTTTCAATGTACACCTGCTTGTTGAATCTTGGATTTTGTTTAAACATCATACTGACGAATAACCGGCTATATTTAAACAATACTTCATTCAGCATGCTGAGAACCATAAATATGCAACAAGAAATACCCAAGATTATATTATAATTAAAACAAAGAAATCTTTCTTAAACCAGGCTATTAGAAATTGTGGACCTTGTTTTTGACACTCCCTCAAAAAATCATTAAGATAATCCAAAACAACAAGTTATTACTTGGACATTGCTATTTTATCTGAAATCTCCTTGAGATTTAATCCTTATTGAATTGGGCACTGCCTTGTGTTATTTATGTTTCTGGTGTAGACTTTTGTTTTGTGTAACCTTTTTGTATAGGGCATAGTCGCTTCAGGACTCTTCGGTCTTTTGAATACAATCAGAAGTCAGGTCCGAGAAAAGTGGCTTATTTTTTTTTTATGCATAGAAAATCGACACAGAGCGCTGGTTTGATGATGCTCATGAATATTAATGAGTTTGAGACATTGATTTAAAAAGGCCCATAAACTCATCCAAATAGATTTCAATTCAAAATAATTATGCATCTAGATGTATAAATGTTGTCAAAACATATTGAAATAAAAAATGATCGAAATTAGTTGAAATAAAAATGCATATTTATGTGATTTCTAAAGTGATTTTTTTCATTGAGTGAGGTCAAATTTGGTCTTTAC
>JXSR01S055057.1:65562-79683 GCA_000969725.1 Ophiothrix spiculata | reverse complement strand
TTTCAATTGTTATGATAGGAATGCCTTTGGAAATAAAACAACAAGAAAACAATAGGCTGTTGAATGTGGACTGTGAAATATCGAGTTGTGGGTTGACTCCTGAGGTAATATTCAGATCTCTCAAAAAGATCTTCGGTTTTGTTTTATTGAATCATCGGGATCAGGACCTTCCAAAGCCTTCCTTTTTTGTATTACGAAGAGTTGCTTGGTATTTAGCTCATTAACAATATTTTAAATAGCTTGAGGTAATGGGACCTGGACAGATCTGTAAACAACAGACAAAACAGACGGCGATCTTCAACCGGACTATGAGTCTGATGATACATAATTGCGACAAAGTGCCAAATATGCCGGTTGCTACATTGTTGCGCCATGGTTTACCTCCTGACATTGGTTGTCAAGATTGTGGACTGATATATGAAATGACCATAAGCACTTTGATCTCATCCAGCTATAATACTAATCATGCTAATAGCTCGATGTTGATCTGCACCATTGAATCTTCTTCAGTATCTCTGCAAAAAGCGTGTCATTTTTGAATGTAGTGTCAATTTCATCAACGCACTATCAAAAAGATATTGCAAAGAAAAGTAAGTTGTTCAAAATCGAAATTAGGTACCTTTACATAAACGGCTGTAACTTTTGAATGCAAAGGTCAATTTCAACAAATTAAATTCTCGTGAAAGCTGATTGAATTTGCTATTTAGCAAGTATAATAAAGGTTGATAAACATTATAAGATTTTCTGTAAAAAATTCCTCCCGTTGATTACACTTTAATTTGACTCACCCTGTATAACAAATCTGATTCTCAATATATTTTCTTTCATACATCAAAACCCTTATTTTTTCCACATTGATCCTATGCGCCTCACCCCTAAAATAAACTCTGTAGCTGTAAACTTTTCATTTTTGAGTTACATTTCACATACTTTTAGCCAATTGGAGGACTAGCCCATGGCAACCAAAAATAAATGAAATGTGTTTTTTGAAAGTATGCATCGGGGGTTAGGCCTACAATATTGTTTACAACAGATGTTGGCATGCTCTAGGGACAGCTAACTAGGGGTACCCCTCCATTTAGACTCAACCCCTTAAATTGTAAAATGCGTATTGTTTCCACTGTGTTCTCACCTCCCCTTGGTCCTTGTCAGCATAATAGTCCATCTCTGGAATGTCAACAAGTTTAATCATATTGCATGGAATTGGTGCGCCCACGTGCCCTATAATGAGAAAAAAGAAAATTGGACATAAATTAAGGCTTCAATTATACTTTTACACAACAGAATGTAAACATCATAGATAAAAAGAAGGACAAACAGGACTATTTGCACTATAAAATTTGGCTAAGATACTATAGGAGATTGCGCCATGCCCGAAATGCTGCGGCGCTAGTGCGTATTGACCACCTCAATACGCACCTCTGCATTCTGTTCTTGTGTAACATTTGAATTCGCCAGTACAAGAAAACCCCAACTCCAATAGCTCCCTTCTGTAAATTATACTTACAAAATATCATCTCTGAAAATGCTTTCACACCATTAAAAAGCATATCCATGTCTATATCCCAATCATATAGTGTCACATTTGACCTTGCAGTTGACTTTTTTAGACATTGTTAGATAATTGTTATAGTATATAATTGCAGTGGGGATTCATTGATGCAAAGTGAGCTAGGGAAGCACTGCTGCACTAATTGTATATCTTACCTACTGTGTGGTCCCCGGGTACTGTGAATGTTGTAGCTACTGATGATTCTGTCTGACCATACCCCTCAATTACCTGAAATATATATTGATTGAAAGCTATAAGACACTGAATCAAAATACCTGACAGTGCACTAGAAAACACACACACCCCACACAAAATTTCAAGCAATTAACTGAGCCTCAAAATGTGAAATTCTTTCTGGTTGCATGTTCCAATACTTTTACTACAAAAAAATCACACGTATGTCATCAACAATAAATACTTCAAGTAAACACACTAATGCTAATTAATGATCTTTAAGTTCTCAATGCTTCTAATCGGCCAGATAGCAAGATTTGACTTGCTGAGTGGCTTCAAGGACTGGACCCTAATACAATAGAACTTTTCAAAACATGACTTTCCGAGAATTACCGAAGCTGATTTTACACTTTCCGGCAATTGCCGACGGAAAAAGTGACTCTTCAACACATTAACCAGAATGTTAAGATCACGTTCTCGTTAACTGGTTGCGTACGAATTCAAACGTGTAATTAGCGTTTGCACTAACGAGTCACTTTTAGTGTGATTGCCCTAGTGACTTGAAATCTTAAGCTTAATCAGCCGATTTCAAATGGAAATTTCACTCTTTGTGTCGGTGAGCGTATTACTGTGCCATCAGCCAAAAGTTGTTCAGAATTAGTGTATCTAATAATGTATAGGTCTGGTTCAATTTACTTTTTAATTTAATTGCACTGAAATGCGAGAGAATATTCGGAAAATTTTGTTGACAAAATCATGCATCCTAATGAGCTTGTACGTGATTGGTGGCCTGGATTTTGTCTGTGGGCTGTCATTTGAGAAGGCCTGAACTAACATGCAAGTTGCACTGGTGATTGTGTAACTTTCTTGCAATGTGTAGGTTTTACGCCACCAATTATATATCGCCCATGACTAGATTCAGTGTTTAATTTCAAAATCGAGGCCGTCTTTACCAGCTAATTCCTAAAATAAAGATGTGAAAAATCAGAAAATGTGATTTACTTGGTCATTTTTTATTTTAAATGTGTTGTTTAGGTATCTGTGTTATCAGAAAGATATAAAAGAAGCAAAAATCCCAATATTTTTGAAGATTATTGTGTCTTTATTTTTCTCCCCAGGTCTGAATGGACAGACTGGCAGCACCGTGAATTTCACTGGAGGACGGGGTTAGACTCCAATTCCAGGCTGCCGGAAAATCAAGCCGGACACCCTACGTAAATTTTGCCATTTTTTAGTGGTTTTTGAAATGAATTTTGAAAAAAAAAGACATTTCAGGAGATGGTACTCAAAGGAAATATGTGAAAATCATGGTCAAATTGAAGGAATTTACATGTAAAAACATAGGAAATGTCATTGGTGGTGTAAATCCTGTAGTCAGTGTTGCCAAAAAAAATCAGCCGAAGTAGCGGTAGATATTCGTGAAAAGTAGCCCAAAATCAGAAAAAGTAGCGCAACTGTAAATTTTGACGAAAATGCAACGGATAGCGCATTTAATTGCATATTTCATCATTTTGAATCAATATGTATTTGTTTACGCTCCTAATTTAGGTCAAATCCAACGAAGTTTACGCAACCCCGGAAATAGCACATTAAAGAGGCCCGCCCGGCGCCCCGTGTCGGTAAATCCCCAACCTATGGGCATAATCCCTTTTAATAGTACCCATCAGTACCCATTAACGATTGTTACACTCCGAAGTGGTCATTTATATTGGATTATCTTTTCAACCATGGACTTCTTAGGTGTTTCGCCGCGGAGTCTAATAAAAAAACCTTTGTTACACTTGAATGATCAATTACTACGGATCAGTTAAAAATTTATTGACTCATTTTATTGCATTCTATTGAGTGAAAATGAAATAAATTGATGTAAAGAGCCTCTTGAGTGCAGATTTTCTAAGATGTAGCCGATTTTCAGGAGAAAACGCGGTTTTCCGCGGTCATAAAATAATAAGTAGCACAAAAGTAGCGAAATCACGGTAGAGCTTTTCAAGTAGCTGCATGAAAGTCAAACGTAGCCCAATTGGGCTACTAAATCGCGGCTTTGGCAACACTGTATGTAGTGAAATGCATAGTGTAAATAGGGAATTCTGTAAAAGTCAATCATCTGACATTTTGACAATTTTTGACCACATCCTTACACTCCCAAACTATCCCCATGCATTGAGTATACCATTTGGTGTTCAGTGAAGGGGTTTCAAATCATTTTTTACTAATTTTGATGGACATCTGGCCGTCTTGGAGAATAGTCTGAAGAGATAGCAAAACTTCAACAAGCAGCTGGGAACCATGCAGCCTATAAGATATTGTACCATCAACTGCTATAGTAGATTTATAAAGTCAGGGCACCTCATTATAAGTTTTGGGTCTTCCCATTCATGATAAGAGGTAAAAAGGTTTGCATTCTGGCAACCAATAGACCTGACAGAGTGGAGAAATGCCATTATAGTAAAACATTTTGGTATTCGTCATCTAGTTCGACGCAAAAGTTTTCAATGCACTTGTTATTAACTAGCAGGGTACCCACGCTATGGGCGAGCCCCGCTAGATGACTAGTGGACCCCCCCCCCCCCTTAGAATACTCAAGAGGTCAAGTGCTATTGTAAGTTAAAGTTTGGTCCAGATAAGGTCAAGAGTTCCAGAGTTATGGATGATCTTGAATTGACCTTGGATAACCTTAAGTCAACTTTTTGTTCAATTTAATGATTTGACCTTAACCTGAGTTTTGACCTTGAATGACCTTAAATGGTTCTCTTCTAAAATTCTAAGAGGAACATGGTATTAATGATCCCAGCTTTGTCTTCCTAGGTCAAGGGTTCTCGAGTTATTGCTGTGACCTCGAAATCATGACTTTCATTTATGCACATAAACATTTTTCTTTTGTTAAAAGTGCATTATAGAATCTTCATGAAATTGTTCCATATCCGCTTTTATTTTGCGCATACATGATTATTTTGATAATAAATACATAAATATTTATAAAATACACAACAAAGAATAATTCTAAAATCACTGCATGTTACACCTCACACACATATCACCATTTCAACATAATATTATTGCACATGGGACAAAATAAACAGTAATTTGGAGTGAGATATATACAATGATTAAAAATTACTACCCAACATTTTCAAAATTAAACACATGTCACATAACTCACATCACCATTACATTGCACGTGGGAGAAAATAAACGGTGATTTTAAGTAAGATATTCATTTTTTAACAATTAGCCTACTATCCAAAATTTTCATAATAAAGCAAAAACTATTAAACATAAAACATCAAATGAACACAATCATGATGCTTAAAAATAATACTATTGTACAGACTCAAAATATCAATACTGATAAAAAGACGATTGGAGCAATATTTACAACATTAAAATAATCGTGCACGATCAGTGAATCAATGAATCATTGTTTGGAACATTTAAACGTGATTTTGGTGATGATGAAATAATTTAAGAAAAATTAAAGCACACGTAACACATTACAATTTCGTTTGGCCTATTGAATCACATTACATTGATCCAAATATCAATCATTTTCAAAACCACAAAACCCTTTCATGCTATACTGTTAATAGCTCTTGGAGATAATATACCAATGTTCTTTGTTGTACAAGAAATAAACAGTGAATACATTGGCCTACAAAATACTCTCAGATCAACTGCAATGCATGCAGGGATAACAACACTCATTGCTGAGAGGATCCTTGTTCATATATAATCAAAAATATGCTCTACCTATGTTATTAAGCAAGAGGTGCCCAGACTTAAAAAAAAAAACTACTATGGGCACTTCTAAATCGGAGGGGGGGGGGGGGGTACATAGTTCAAAAGAGTTCAAAAGTTGTTATATTGACATGTCAAAAATTTGGATAACAAAATCAGGCTCTCTTGAATTTTTCTTTGAAAAATATGATATTTTCATGCTTCATGGGTTTCTAGTCAAAATTGTCCAAAATTGTCTTCAAATGGTGCAGTTTTGGTGATTTCTCCAGTGTAAATCATAGCATCTAAAGTGCCTACTATTTTTGGAACCAGTATAATATGTGACCCGTCATATCTAAAGGTACCTTAAGGTCGGCATAGTAAATTACGAGATATAAGCCATTTAAGCTGAGCATAGTCCAAAATCACGTTCAAGGTCAAATATCAAACTTCATCAGAAACGTTACCTTTGAATTCTATCATATTAATCATCAGGTTTCAACATCCAAAACATAAGACAAATGTTTTAAAAAACGAGATAAAAATTCTTTCTCAATTCAAGTTTTACCAGTACAGAAACTTTTAACTCGATTTTCTCAGAACTATAGTTTTCTGAATCAGCCTGATGCCTTTTACCAATTTGGATGTAACTTTGTAATCGAACATCCAATAACCAAAAGCAAGGTGTCATTTAAAGCTTAATTTATAATCTTTCAGATAAGACAAAAAAATCAATTTTCATTTTGGGACCCTTAAGGTACCTTTCGATATGACGGGTCACATATTTGCAAAACTCACATGGCAGCCAAAGGCACATCTTAGGAATGTCATGACATCTCCAGACAGAGGGGCTGCTCCTGAGAAGATGATTTCAACTTCACCACCCATTAGATCCTGCACAGGACAAAAGTTACAAGAAAGTCAAGTTAACAGCTGGAAGTGGACCTTCGTTGCACATGTCAAAATGATCTAAATATAAGTTTAATGTGACCAGTGTGGCCAAAACCGCGATTTAGTAGCACAATTGGGCTACTTGTGAATTTATGCCGCTACAAGAAAAGTGCTACCGCTATTTCGCTATTTTTAGGCTACTTAATGTTTTATGACCACGGAAATCTCTGTATTTTCCTGAAAGTCGGCTCCTTCTTGGAAAAATTGCACTCAAAAGGCTCTTTACATCGATTTATTTCATTTTCACTCAATAGAATGCAATAAAAAGAGCCTTGAATTCGAAGCTGATCCGTCATAATTGATCATTCAAGTGTAACAATGGATTTTTTTTATGACACTGTCACTGCTATTCACCTTGAAAGTCGATGGTTAAAAAGATTATCCGTAGTAAATTGACCACTCAAGAGTACATGGTCTTTGATCTACCGCTACTTGGCTGATTTTTTTTGGCAACACTGAATGTGACTTCCTAACCACGGAGCAAGTAGACTAAAGTTTCTTGCCCAAGAAAACAAGGAGACGAAAACCGCTGTGCCCGTGACTCGAACCCAAAACCTCTGGATTACAAAGTTCTTTCTTTAACCGCTCGGCCACGCTCCATAATAGTTTGGAAATTTGCAGAAATTAAGTAAAGTGTCCGAGAGCCGGTATATTTTCCATACAGTTGCATTGGGAGTCGGCATCAGTTTTCATCACGATAATTCTGTTGGACGCACTGATGTCACAGACTAGAATGCTGTCCTCTGATTGGTCAATTGAGGCTGTTCCATGTTACTCCCTGGCGTGAAACATTGCATTGGGGGTCAATGAAAAAGTCTACAAAATTTACATTTTCAGCTAAATTAATTTTTGTATCAACCCCTTTCTTTGATATATTGTTCAAAAATGTGCCTTTGATCTTTGTTGTAAGTAAATATTAATGAATCAGAGCGGAAACATAAAATATTGTGGAAATATTGGTTCACTACATAGACATCGCACAGTAAGTTTCACTCCAGTAACAAGGACTGAGTACGCCAAATTCAACAACTGCGTCCGACAGAATTGGGCAAAGATCCAAGATGTAAACAGAACACTCGGATGCCCCTCACAAAAATATTTGAAAAATTATCATTGATTCAAAATTTTGCTAACTTACATCATTTCTGATCTTTGCCTCTTTCAAGCTGGTTTAATTTAAGAAAGACTGTTGTGGCTGTTGCATGACAAGCAAAAAGTCACAAATTCAAGTGTACAATGTCAACTTTGCTGTACTTGCGGCAATCAAGACAAGTGGATATATTGATTACGTTGTCGTACTGGTTGCAACAACCGGACTAAATTGTTCATGGAACCTGTGGAGGTCCTTTTGATAAATTCAACAAAGAAAATCAGCTGGGTGACTTTTGTAAATGCATTTGTGAACACCTGCTTCATTACCTAATGATGATTAGTTACTCTTTGTTTAGCAATGGTTCTAAACTAGTATTAGAGTTGGTCCTGGCATCCCACACTATACTTGATTAATATTTTGAGGAAGAGTGCTGTTGATTCACTTGGAGGTAAAACTGGTTGTTAGACTTACCTGGAACCTCTTGAACACCAGTTTGTCCCAAATACTGTCTTTTCTGACAATTCCTCTGGAAATAAATACAAGAAGTCAGTCATAACAAACTATTTTAATAAAAGCTACAAAATGCAACAAATGAAAGGTGGTGGGGGGAATGTGTCGGACCATGTCCATGGATTCCTTAGAGACGGTTCATAGTGGACAAATGAATATCTAGCTTAGCACGACTGTGTGCTGCAACTGACAAATATTTTTTTTTTTCAGTTTTATTCTAGGAGCAATTTAAACTGAACAACAATTTATCGGCAATGGTGAAGTTTAGGACCCTGTTCATGATAAGGAACAAAACAGCTTTTATTGTTTTAAACTAAAAAATAAAATAATTCTAAATCATCAAGGTTTTTTTATAAATCCCATATCAAGTTTATCCATCAAGCTAAACTTACCATAAAGGTCATGCTTTTTAATGTGGGCACCCATAAAAGGTGGATTTGTTACATGGAGAGTGACTTATGCATCAATTTTTGTCATATCTTTTCAACAATCAATTGAAATGTCATAATTTTGGTATGATTTTAAAGACAATTTATTTGACTTTCAAGAAATTAAAAATAGAACCCAAATGAAGTGATTAATTAATCTTAATGACCCATTAAAGCTACTTAGCCAGGGGTTAACCAACCGGAGATCGCATTAAGATCCGCGGCCCAATGAATAACCAACCAGCGAGCGATGTTCGACAGTGTGCATCATCAAAAATGGCCAATCAAGGCTTTATTTTTGCTTCAAAATCTCACTCTTTTATGAAAACTCGACAATCTTTCAGACATTTAAACAACATTTTGGATCAACGGAAACAGAGCTTCATCGATACAGGTGAGTTTTCTGAAATTTGCAAGCATTTTCAGCAGTGTTTGGAGACAAAAACCTCGACAAAAATCGGCAAATTTAGTACTTTTTACGATGTGTTTTAACCTTGTTGTTTTACGCCATAATTTCCCTCATTATTCGAAGCCCTGCCCTTCTTCCCAAATATTAACCTTGTTGTCTAGATAACATTTTAACTAATTTAGCTTCTTTGGCTCATTTAGCTTGATGAATTAGTGACTTTTGTTCCTTATTATGAACAGGGTCCTAAACTACACCATTACCAATTTATCTGTATATTTTGGTGATACACATCAACGTCCTCAGCAGACTAATTCTGCATTCTGATATTTCTCCTCTCAATCTCCCCATAGATGGCGTCCAAGATGGTGATGGTATTTCCAGAAGAAAATCGTAAATAGTTGAAAGGTTGCGCCCACATCTCTATTTAGATTAGGGAAACCTCTCTATTTTGTAAATTTGAGAATTTGTTCTCCCTGCATAGAACACTTTCATGAAATTTCAACAATTTACAATTTTTCTTCTGGAAATACTGTCACCATCTTGGACACCATCGATGTTGAGATTCAGGGGAAATCAGTATGGACTCAGAATTAGACCGCTGTGGACAGTGATGGTTATCACCAATATATATGGAATTCTACAAGCATGTAAAGGAACATTCATTCAAAATATCCATAAAACAAAGAAGCACTCAATTTTTATTGATATAAATTGTATCTTTGTAATCATGTGCTGTATTTGATACTGGAGCCCTGTGATTTGACATTTGTTTTGGAGCAATAAAACATGCATTGCAATTAATCATACACATGCAGGGGTCAAAATAATTTTTTCTTTAGGGGGCTATTTTTTTTCCAGCAAATAAAAATCCATTCCAGGGGGCTCTTTTGAGCTACTTAAATTGGGGGCTACTTGTTTTTTACTTAGGATATTGTTGCTTATTATAAATATAAGTTCATCATGTTATGAGCAACATTTTGGGCAGTAATCCCTCATCTACTTAAGTTTTGGAGCAATAGGTGTGTTTTTGTAATATTTTTTCGCCCTCTTCCACCTTTGCAAGGGGGCTTTTTTTATCAAAATAGGGGGCGATTCGCCCTTTGCCCTCTTGTATTTTGACGGGTGTACACATGCCACTTACTTGGCTAACTCTTTCTTCTTGCTATTCATCGCCATGTTGAAAAGCGCCCTCCTATACCAAGGGGCTTGCGCAACACCTTGTTGAACCTATAGACAAAGTTATCAATGCAAGCACAATTTATTCAAACTCAGATATGACATTGAAACATGACATGAGATATGACATTTCTTTGTTGTTGTTGAATTTGACATGCTCACCCAATCTTATCATGGGGTGTCCAATTGTCCATGAAGGGTAAGTAAATTGTCAACTTTTACGATATGGGCATTTTCACGGTAACGGAAGGACAATCACAGAATTTTTCTGAATTTCAAACACATATATTGCCAAAATTGAATTGGATAAAATAAAACTACTTCCATATTTAGTTGAGTATACCTGAAAGCATTCATATTCTAGGGGTGTGAGAGTTCAGCTTTTTTAATGGCTTCAAAAGAGTCACAATTTCAGCTTTTTCTTTCATTTTTAGCCTGTTTTTGGCATTTTTTTTTACCATTTTCAGCTTTTTTCAGCTTTAAATATGCATATTATTGAGGTCGGTCACGGAAGGACAGCAAAACGGACATGGTTTTTCACCTTGAGTACATTTTTGAAAATGTTTATGAAATTTATGAAGAAATTTTATTTCAAAGTTACTGAATGCATTGCTTGGTGCTTCTGCAATAGTTTGCCACATTCCACTTCAAAATATTCCCTACGGTTATGTTTTAACAATGCGAAATGTGAAGGGATCATGGTAACGGAAGGACGGTAACGGAAGGACAATTTGTCCGCTGATTTTTGGGTGCACTGAACCGTAAAGCCTGGTCAGGATTAACAAAAAATACAACCTCATGTGTAAATTTGATCCTTATTTAAGCCATTTAGAACAATAACACCCAAGTAAACAACCAAGTTTGGGTTGAAAAAATTAAATAAAAATTACTACTTTTCATTATGAAAATCAAGAAATTTGACCAAAAATTAGGTTTTTTAAAGAAATTTCATAGACATTTTTGTTCAGTCTTTTCAAAATTCGGTTCATTTTAAAGAGATTCAAAATAGCTTTCTTTTGATACCAAATATAGGGTGGTAGCATTTTTCATTGAATAGTACTTACATCCTCCTTTCAATATTTATCTCATGTCCACTTTTTCGTGAAAATGGCCATATCTTTGATCTGATACTTATTCTTCAGATACAGTTGTAGGACTTGTCTCTTGATAATCTAATTAAGGTGGCTTAGCACAGAAAACAGTGTTGGACACATTTGAGCTGATATAAGGGGTGTTGATGGACACAATTTTAAAGGAGCTTGGTCCGATTTTTCAAAATTTAGTTTTCATAGTCACATGAAAGGTGACCACTCAAGAAGTCTTAATTTCAAATTTCAGCTTAATCGGTCAAATGGTTTTGATTTTATGGGTAGTTTTGTATTTCAGAGCTTCCTATATGTTACTGTAGAATTAATTATGGATACCATAATTAGACACATTTTCATATTTATCTACAAAACAGAAAATAACTCAGCCGTGAAATTTCACATGGGTTGTAAGAAAAATATGAGCAATATTTTGGTACCAAAATCTCAAAAACTTTGAAAAAAAGTTGGGGCAATCGGACCAAGCTCCTTTAAAGGTTTTAACACAGCTTTGTTGGTGTACTTTCTGGCATACTGTATCATATATATGTTTTAATTAAGCACAATCTTACATGTGTGTTATTCTTACATTCAAACATATAACCTTACATGCTACTCAACATGTGCTTAAGGGTGTTTATCATTGTTTAAAATGCCAAATGTTTGCTGAAATTTGCTTAATATCTCAAAAGGTAAGTCGATGACCATATTGTCTTATTACGTTTTTCTAAAGAACCATGGGCGCACTACACTAAATAACTAGCACTCGCAATCTGGCATTTCTAAAATCGGCAAAATTGACTGCCCTTCTAAAAGAAGACTTCAAAACGTATGGAAGGGCAATATGTTTGGTCAATATTTTGTTCTAATTATAAAGTTAGGTTTATTTAAAGATGCTCTAATGCCATTTTTGACGTCCAGATTACTTTGGTAAAATTTGAAGAGTTTTCCTTAATTTGCGCTTGATTCTAGTAATACAAAATTCGGCTGTCAGTGATAGGGGGCGTTTACTTCAGCGTCCAGTATCTTGAAATTTTTGCCTTGATGGTATACTTTTATCATCATTTTGTGTTAGAAGAGATCAAAATCATCTGAGAAAAGGCAGTGTTGAAGCAACCAGTTGCTTTATTATTGAGTTCTCGGGTGTTTTTAGGAAGCCATTTTGTACAGTAAGTCAATTGGAAGCTATTTTGTGGTGTGTCGCCATAAGGACCATGTGGAAAGTGTCTGATTTCTCACCAAATTTAGCTAGCTCACCTTTAGGAAGCTTTCAACATATAAGGACCAAAATATATGGAAAAAGAGAGAAAAAATAGAGCCCTTTTTAAATTATAAGTGTTTTTGTCTACATTTTTTGATTTTACCATATAAGTCAATGGTAAAAACTGGTAAAACATACTATTTTATTAAATAGATGTTTCTCAAAAACTGAGTTAGATACCCCCAATTTTTAGTTCAGAAATGTAACCAGCACATATGTTAACACCATATATCAAAAAAATAGAAAAATAGATAGAGGAATTCTATCTGTGCTAAGTCACCTTAAGAAAAGAGCCATAATAATTATAATATAGTAGCAGCAAAATGAGATTTTATGGACTATATATCATTCACTCAATAACATTATCTTCTACCAAAGGGAGTTACTTAGACAACTTTGAGATGCAATTATGTACCAAAATGCTATTCTATGGCATATCACAGACCATACAACAGTATACAATGGAAAAGTCTTGGTTATACATAGGAAGAGCATTTTGAGGCAGTCAATCCATTTCTTACCTTATCATAAACTCTATTCAGTAACCTAGGGACTGACGGGAATCCTGTGGGTTTTGTCATCTTCACATCCTCCAAGATTTTCTTCACATCACCTCGATAGAAAGCGATCTGTCCACCATGCATTGTCATCATGCACTATAATGTCAAAGAAAGATGACATGTTGTGACAAATTTTGTACAAGGATATATTTTCATAAACTTTTTTCACTGTCTATTTATACTTTCAAACTGCTTGTCTTATCCATAGCTTACGGGAGCTTGTGTGGTCTAGTGGATAGTGCAGGACTCCCGAATCATGAGGCCGTGAATTCGAGCCCCGCTACGGCCAACGGGTTTTGTCCTTGGGCAAGACATTAAATCTTGATTGCTTCTTTAATCAAGCGCATTGGGAAGCTGTTGGGGGAATATTACAATCTAAGTTCCAATAAGTCGGCATCTTAAGACTGAAATCTAGTTGAGAGAAATGGTTGTGATGATTTAGAGAATAAAAGATAAGATTTCTTGTTTTGCCTGTCATCTATCGTCTCATACTGTATAAGTGGTATTTTTCGCGCTACATTTATAAAATGAGATTAGCGCGAAAATAAATGTACCGCGAAAATTAATTTGTTGCAAATAGAATTCTATACTCGGACAATGTTCATATGCGAGAAAATAAAAACGCGCGAAATGGTCCAAAATTGGCTGAACGCGAAAATTACTGAGCGCAAAAATATTGGCGTTTACAGTAATGGATGGGTGTGTACATTATTTTGAATAATGGACGGCCCCGCATCACGAGTCCCAATTTCAGTATTTGCAATTGGCATTGCACAGCTCCGCTCCGTATCGACGTAGGGCTAAATCATGATTGCACAGACATGGTCTCAGACTCAGACTCAGGCTTGCTTATCATGCTTCCACAACACAAATTTCAATACAAAATACAACAAAACAAATTTAGCACTAAATGACATACACTACAACAGAATACTATTCCATTAGCGTCGGGTTTCCAGATCGGAGGCCAGCTGGTCAAAATGTGTTTGTGACTCGAGTGAGTTGGCCTAGCCCTAGCCTTAGCTCAGCTAGGCTGGGTTGATCCTTGCACGGTCTTAAATCCCCTCGAAAGAGCCCAATAAATCATGATATTTACAGTAATGGCTTAAAATCGAAACTATTAATGTTGTTTGCAACACAAATTTCAGTTCAAAATGTAACAAGATAATTTAATACTACGATAATGATGTTCACCACAACAAAGTTAT
>JXSR01S055057.1:24798-35082 GCA_000969725.1 Ophiothrix spiculata | reverse complement strand
TCAACAGCAAATTGATAAAAAGTCAGGCGATCAGGGGATTTAAGAATAATGCTAAAAAATGCTACAATAGTATCGAAGGTTCCAGTTTCGAAATAAACATGCTAAGAAGTATGTTTATTTGACTTTGAAGAATTATGGTTGTCTGCCGGACAACCATAGTATAAATTTAGGTTGTCCGGCGCTAGATTTGGTTGTCCCGGACAACCGGACAACCATAATTTCGAGCGCTGCCGAAGACTCCTGTATTTTTAATGTTGACATGTTTGACTAAACGCCAGAACAAAGTTTTAAGAGATATCGAAATTAGTGAGACAACATATCAGCTAAATGGCAAGTCAGCACACAACCACTTTTAGACTACCCAGAGGTTTTAATTAAAAATAAAAGAAACATAATTATTTCTGACCTGAACTTCTATAAAACTCAAGTTTTATCAATTGAGCTAGAAAATTGATTTTAATTTCCATATTGCACTTTGAATATGAAACCGATCTGTGTGAAAAAGCTGCAAAAGGATTACCGTATTACATTAGATTCTTTTGCTATCCATTTTCCACCTGTGCAATTGTTTTTGCTTACTTTGTGATATGAGTAATATTTAAACTTATTAAAACATGAGTTTTATCACAGAATTACTTATAAATTATTTTTATCATATGAAAAAATAAAAACATAATACGTTCTTCATTTTATCTCACTGCATTGTTAATCTTCATACCCGTCTTCATCGAATCATGAAAAGCTGTTTACGCTGAAATAATAATGAAATCGGCCCAAGTGGTTTTTGCCGGGCTTTACTTTAATGGACATAACTTTTCATCCTGACCATCAAATGAGATCATTTAAGCTTCTTATGGTAGCCAATTAAATAGCCTTCCAAGTAAGA
The DNA here is from genome assembly GCA_000969725.1 of Ophiothrix spiculata. NCBI lineage: Eukaryota > Metazoa > Echinodermata > Ophiuroidea > Amphilepidida > Ophiotrichidae > Ophiothrix > Ophiothrix spiculata. Next base: position 34,196 of record JXSR01S055057.1, on the reverse strand, counting down.
GTAAGTTTTTAACTTCAATATTTTTATTTACCTCATGATATGCTAACAAAAATGTATAATTTTTTTCTGTTACAACCTGTATTAATATGAAGTCTGGCCCAATAATTCTGAAAGACCATGGGGCATTCTATCTTGCTTACAGAATGTCAATTTACCATTTTGATATAAAAATCAAACATATAAAATCTAACAAGGTCATTACCTCCAGTCTGTTTTGTGCATATATTCCAATCTTGACTTCTTTCCCTGGTTCAACCCCTCTTGCTATTAATCCTGATCCCAATTGCTGAGCTGTGTCATATACCTGCAAAGATATCATTGATTATGATCATGACACAAATATAACAACAGACTTGCAGGATTAAGTTACGATCTAAATATCATTCTGAAAGTTGTTGTGTTGCCCTTTTGGGTGTATTTTTTAAATCTGGTCAATCGGTTGGGATTCCTTTTTTTTCACCTTATCCCAAGGAGATTTAAGGGGTGTAAGCACCCTACTCAATGTTACGTTTTTGCAAGTTTATTTTGTACCATAACTTTTTAACAAAGTACTTAAAGTTAATAAAAGTATACATTTTCAGAAAGGAATTTTTACAAGGAACATGATGGTGATGTTGATTTTTGACCAAAAATCACATTATTTGAAAAAAATGACCTAGGAATGGGAATTTCAATTTTAAACACCCACTCGGATGTTGCGTCATTTTTACTTTTTAGGATTTTGGCAAATTTTTTGATTTTCATGCCAAATAAGGTCAGAAAAATGACCAAAAATGAAAAAAAAGTGAAATTTTGACCTTATTTGGCATGAAAATAAAAAAAATGACCAATATCCTAAAAAGTAAAAATGACGCAACATCCGAGTGGGTGTTTAAAATTAAAATTCCCATTCCTAGGTTATTCTTTTTAAATGTTATTTTTAGTTTGGGTGGAAGCCCAAATGGCGAAAAATGTGTTTTTTTGTGATTTTCTCAAAAAATGTGATTTTTGGTCAAAAATCAACATCACCTTTCTGGAAATGTATACTTTTATTAACTTTAAGCACTTTGTTAAAAAGTTATGGTACAAAATAAACTTGCAAAAACATAACATTGGGTAAGGTGCTTACACCCCTTAAAGTCCCTGATTAGAGGCATACATGTATATGATAAAATAGCAAGATCATTTTTTGGTTATTTTTTTACCTGTTTCTTACCTGAAACTGAAGATTTGTTAATTTAATACATTCATTTTAGGTTTCTGTGCTAGAAACAGCAAGTGTAATAGACAAAATTTGTAAAAAAAAAAGAAGAAGATTGTTGCCAGATTTACAGTCAGTCGGAAAATGGCAACATTTTTTGGCCTTATGCCCATGGACTTAAAGGACTGGCTTATCAAACTCATATTTTGGCATTTGCAAATATTCTCTTTTTGTTGATAAGCTTATCAAATATCCAGGGGCTGTATTCATAAACCACACTGAAGTACAACTTTTTTAAGTGTTCCCCTTAAATCTGATGAATTTCAAGACAAACTCTTACAGTTGCACTTAAATTAACAAATATTTAAGGGAATCCCTTAACTCTTATAATTTTAACGGGCAACTTTTAAGGGGACATTGGAGTACCCTTAAAAGTTGCCCTTAAGTCACATGGATATTCTATAGCATATATTTTACATAATTTGCTTTTAAATAGAAGAAAACACTTCAAGTGTGCCTTTAGAGAGTCCGATTTATACTTGGAAATTATGTTTACAAATTATAGTTTGCATTTTTGAACTGAAAATTACATTTAAAAAGAAAATGACACACTGCAATAAAGCCGAAATTGAACTTTAAAGTTAAGGGAATGACTTTAAGTGTAAGTGTAACACTTAAGTGTTATGTGCTTCACTTACACTTAAGTGTAAAAATTGTACTTGAGCATTGAGTGTAAGGAATTTTTATGAATACGGCCTTTTGATTTTGTAGCAAGGTGCCAGTCTCAAAGGTTTGTGCAGACTGATATGCTGAAGTGGAGTGGTGTGCATTTATGAAGTGAAATCATTTACCCTAATGAATCTAGGTCGCATTTAATCTCATTATTGAAATCGCCTATTTGCAATGAGTCCAAATACATCATAGATGGGAATAAATATGGAAACCGAATTGTAGCCAGGGCAGCGACTCAAGTTTTCATAATGGTGGCCTGCTAATAACATACCTGGCACGGTCTGGGAAACGAGGAGTCCCAGTGTAGCAGGAATGTAAGTCCCCCGTTCTAATTGTCCGGGTTGTACAGGCTAGTACAGTATAGGCTAACAACTCTCACGCAACATTAGCTTCACGCTTTATTCCGTTATGGTCTATGGAAGGCGGAATACCATTTCAGGGGGACTAGGATTACTTTCCCACTGGGTTCAAATCCAAATAATAATAAGCTTTTTTGACCCTTTACTTTTTTAGAAGATAGGCTAGAATTTAAATAGATGACTATAATTTATGTCTGTAAAATATACCTTATGACTGGTAAATCATCAAGTATTTTAAGATTTGTGAACAGAGTGTGCATTTTCTATTAAAGTGGGGAAGTGACAAAAAAGTTTCATTATAAAACTTATTTAATAGCATGCTTTTGGCCGACTCTAACACTCCTAAGGAATGTTCACTTGAAAAATATTTATAATCAACAGCCGTTTTGAACCTACACAGCACTATAATTGCCAAAGTTAAATCATGCATGTGTTAAGTTTTTTGTGTGTGTTTGTGTGTGTCTTTTGTTGATCTATATGTAAATTCCACCTGTTGAATCAAATAATCTGACCCCTCAACATCTCAACACCCCAGCAGCACCATATGATGTATCATTATAGACATTGATGAATATAAAACATACCTGATTGCATGTTTTTGTCATAGATAATTTAAATATTCAAGTAAACCAATTTAAAATTGTTCACATAACATTCTAATGAGAAGTCCATGAGAAAACATACTTAAATTAGGATAACCCCCATGGGATCTTGAAAATAGATATTTAGAGAATGGTATTTCCCAGGTATCGACCAGGTATCTCCCGGTATTTCCCAGTATTTCCAGGTATTTACCAGTATTTCCCGGTATTTACCAGTATTTCCCACCTAGACGGGAAATACTAGTATTTCCCGGGAAATTGCCAACCTTGAAAATTTGATATCTTTGATGGCACATCTGCATCTGCATATAATTTCCCGCATATATACTACACAGCGATGATGCACGTGATTAATCAAACACGTTAGTAAAACATGCGTTCAGTGTGCATTGAAATTTGAGCATGCAAAAAGGGTGCAAACAATTTTTTGAATTTTTACTTTTTATGACAAAAATTGTTATCCCGCAGTAGTAAGCAACTGCATCTCTGAGAAAACCCCTTAAGGCCTTGTATCCATTGGCTGTACCCATATTCCGTGTGCACTTGTCTCATTTTCTATTGTTAGTAATTGTGCGGCGCAACACAGACAATAAACTTCGTTCTGCTTAGTGATCATATCAGTGGCCTTTGTACGGCAGAGGATTCCTATGACCTGGCAGCACCAACAATCAACATGTTCATGTTGCGCCGCACAATTACTAACAATAGAAAACGAGACAAGTGCACACGGAATATGAGTACAGCCAATGGATACAAGGCCTAATGCTATTAGAATGACCGCAACAAGGAATGCAACATCTTGGTCACTCATGAATTGCCCCTCCAAAGTTTAACGACAATGGCAGTGTGTGACACATTTGGACTTTTGGAATTCTGCACATCTATTTCGGCACAATTATATACGGCTTTTGAATGTAGCTACACAATTTGCACTGGAAATAAAGTGTAGGCCTACATGCTATATGCATCAAGTCAAGATTTATTTGCTCTGACATCTGCCCAGCTTGGTTGTTAAAAATCATGATGTACAATAACACAGGAATGTAAGTTGATGAGTGTAAAAATTGCAGACAATTTACAAAATATGCTATTAATAGCATAAAACAGAATTTTTTTACAGAAAGTGAAAGAAAATTGCAGAATTCTGCAAAAATGCAGAAAACTTGCATCCCTGAATAACATGACAACCAGATGGCAGAGAGAACTGAATTTACGCATGTCCCATGATGCATCTTGAAAGCACAACAAATATAGACATCTGCATGATCAACCATTACAAGTTGTGCACACAACCTGGTGATATAGTCGATAGTGCAGAGTTCCTGGGGGGCTCACTCACATATATGAGGAAGGGTACTTATGTCAAGTGGTCAGGACCCCCCTTTTCAGGCCACCAGGCCGCTCATCAGATCCCCATTTTCAGTGTGGTTCAGTTTTTTAGACCCCCATTTTGAAGAAAAATATAACATTTTAGCTCCAACTACACATATTAATCAAAAATTGTGATTTAAAAAAAAGCTCAGATGCCTATTTTCGGCAAAAATGTCAGTTCACTACACCCCCAAAAATCAGTTTCAAATGCCAATTTTTGGCTAAAAATCAGTTCAGTAGATCCCCCATTCCTGACATACCTATCATATTCAAATTTGAGTGCCCCCCACCCCACCCCCCGGGCAGAGTTCCTATATTTATCATACTTTCTGGCTGTAATGAGAAAGTACCGTAGTCTATTGCCGTTTCAAATTCCTTATTCCTACCTCATTATAAGTCTTCCAGTCTATTGTATGATCATCCTTACAAACACCATAGCAAGGTTCATTACCTGATAAAGAAAAAGAAAGATTTGATCAAGGGGACATTTCAAAACCCAAGAGGAAGTTAACCATCCAATAAAACAACTGGCACTGACTGGTTGTTGTTGTTATTGTTCTGAACTAACAGGTATACAAATGGATAGCATGTGTGCGAGAAAATTTGTAAGCTTAACCCATCAAAAATAATGCAAAAAATATAGATTTTGTTTTGCATGGTTAGTCTCATCAAAACTGGTATTGGTTTCATTTGGATGAGGAAAATTAAGGAGCAAAGTAAAGAGGATTTTTTTTTGAGCGGCCATTTTGTCAGCATGAACATACTTCAGATGACGATTTTTATTGGATCAAGGCTTGTATATGTGTTTGTTGGCCCATTGATTCAGAATGATCTCTAAAGAAAATTAAATAATATACCTTCAATTTGTGTAATCCATGCAAAATAATTATAAATGACTTTTTCTGGTGATAAAAATTCAGCAGCTGTAATTTGTATTTGATAATGGAAGCTAATTTAATTTTCTATTGCACTAAAAATGGCTGAGCTAGGTATGATTTTCAAAATGCAAGGAGCCCGAAATCAACGCCAGGAAATGATATACAATATCATCAACAAATATGGTATATGGGTCAGCATATTGGCAAGAGAGGAATCTCACTAGTATGGGCAAAATTCAGCAAACTAAATTACATATTCCGTGATGATAAACATCCCTAAAAAACCAAGTGTTCAACCAATGCATCATCCCAATGTTGTCTTATGGTGCAGAGACCTGGACTACTAATGTCCCGCCCATCGCCATATCTTAACTTTTGTTTCCCTCATGGTATCCTGTACATTTGTTGTGTCCCTGAGATCTTTGTTGGTTACTCTAGTCCTTTCTTGTAACACCTATCAGTATCATGATTCTTTCAATGGCCCTCTCTGACACTTGCAACTTTTTCTTTAACTTCTTTATTTTCTGGCTGGACAGAAGGACAACAGATGGACTATCAAAGTCACCAACTGGACTCAAAGACCATACACAAGGGACAGAGGCAGACAGAACAGAAGGTGGACTGATGAAATCAAGAACCACACTGGCATAACATGGCAAAGGAAAGCACAGGATAGATAGAAATGGAAGATTGATGAGGCCTTCCTCCTGCAGTGGGGCGAACTAGTATAGGCTAAATAGAGATAGAGATAGAGGTAGAGATAGAGATTGGCAACATGTTTAGCTGTTATATTTAAATTTGGTGCTACGTTAGCTGACTTTTGGAAATTAAAAATAAAATTTGTTTACATTGTGGGAGATGTCTAGTTAGCAGTCCAGTAGTACTGTAGCCCAAGTCACACAGCCTAAATCAAACGAACAAAATGACACAATTAAATGGCTGAGCTGAATTTTGGCCAATTAATGATAGGAGACCGCTGCTAACGGCCAATACACATAACAAGAGTAAACAATGGCTATAGGGTTCTAAAGCTGACTTACCACAAAGCCGTCTCCCTCTCATAAATGCTTGGTAGATAGTTTTCACATCTTCATAGCGGTATTTCATGAGTTCTCCATCAATACCAGTCAGAGGGCTTACATGGACATGTTCATCACCCTGTATGAAAGAAGTTGAAAGGCATCAAGGATTTTATTCAAGGGCCTACCAAATAGGATGATAATCCTGTTACAAGTCTTTGTGGGACATCCCATTGCAAAAAACGGGGCCCAAAAAAAAAAGACACCATACAAATATCATCATTAATGGTGATATTGACTTATCAGAATGATCAGTCAGTATACATGAAAAGATTCAAACCAGTTACCTTAAATTATTCTATTCATAGTATTCACTCAACAGTCACTGAACACTGATAGACCAATTAATAGACAATCAGCACTTGTGATGTAAAAAGTGGTGCTTGACGTCGAAAGTGGTGCTAAATATTGAACATGAATTGTCTCTCCTGTTAGACTTGACACATGTTGCATCAGTTTAATTTGTATTAGGCTCTGTAAGTTACTCCAACAGTAAAGCACATTATTCATTGTTGCTAAGTCAGACTAGCCCATAGATTTACAGGGGAGATACCAGGCTTTGTTTACCAGCCCGTGTAATGGCGTCATCAGCCATGGAGCTCAAATTGGGGGTATTCGGGACCACTCGGTTCCCGCCAAAATCAACTCTGAGTGCCGAGACTTGGTTACGCATAGAGACAACCAGCACAAATAATACTTAATGCACATGATACACCAACCTGCACGCGATGCATCATTATCGGCAAAAACCTGAATACCCCCAAGTTTGTCTCGATACCTGAATAAAAATGGCAGCGTGCCTTGTATCTCCCCTCTAAATCTATGATCTAGCCTAAAAAAGCAATGCTGCACGAATCTGAACTTTTCAAGATTCAAATACACTTTTTTATAACTAGTGGGAACCTGCGATTTACTTTGTTTTTGCAGCACTGCATTCTTATCAGCGGTTTACAAGTGGTATTTGGGAAGAAAATAAATTATTGATTAATAGGCTAGGCCTAGATGTAAAAAAAAATCAATTCTCGGCGACAAAAAAAAAATCACGCTTTACAGGACTGATCGATGGAAATTTGCCATTGCAAAATCAGCCATTCATTTGGCTACAATTTTTTTTTCATTTGTCTGTTATGCACACTCTATTTACATGTTTTAATTTTAGCTCCTTTCTTAAAAGTATTGTGCAAACTTGTTTACAGTGCCATGGCATTAAAAACGCCTGCTGTGATTTTTACGGGAAAAATATCTTTGGGGAAGAGGTAATTAGTGGGAAGACGGGTATACGGCCCGGTATATTGATGCATGGTCATGAATGGTAGGGTATAAACACACGGCCACAAATGGTTGAACTTTCGGCTCTGATGTTTACCAAAGCATCTTTTGGAGCCATTGTCTGGAATGGATTTATTGTTTTCCCTTTACAGAGATGAAGAGTCTTTCATATCAGAGGTCTAAGACCACCAGATTTGGTTTACAGGGTGCATTCACCTTAAAATCAGGATCACGTCTTAACACATAGTACATAACATGTACCTTGCTCCAGATCATTACAAAACAAAGGTTTTAGTTTACCATTGTTTACAAAATCAGACATTTTTATGATTATTTGCGCTGTGATCATCTTGAAATGGCGCCTTATAAAAGCCAATTATGTATGTTTATGTATAAATGACAAAAGAAGTATTGATTTGGTCTTATGCCCCATAAAAGAGATCTGCCATTCAAACAGTATAGTCTATTGTCTTCTATTTGTAAGCGGTGTTGCCAAAAACTCAAAGCGTCAAACCACGGCAATTTTTACCCGCGGCAAGCGCTATCAAAGTAGCCCAATTTTTTGAATGGTCAAAATGCCGTCAAACTGTAACCAATTGTCATATTTCGGGTGCTTTGAAGTGGATCTAAACAAAAACAACCTAATTGGACATCAAAGCAATCAATATTATCCACTTACAAGCTCTTACAGAAGTTTCGGATAATCAATATTGATCATTTTAATTGTCTTCCCAGTGATGTCGTAATCCAATTAGGGAAGAATTAATCCAATTAGTTGTTGATCAAATTGCCTTTTGACGTGTTAAAGGCTCAAAATCCCTCTGAATAAACAGAATATTGTCAAATAAAGCTGCCGCGGGCAGACGGTGGCAAAAGTAGCTCAATTTTAGGTCACCCGCCCCAGACAATTTTTACCCGCGGCAAGCAAATTCAAAGTAGCCCAATTGGGCGGGTAAACCGCGGCATTGGCAACCTTGCTTGTAAGCAAAATCAAAAGCAATGAAGGCAGGGCTTATTGAATTTGTAAAAGAACCTCAAAATGCTATAGAAGTGTTGGACTGTAACTTACATGCAGACCAGGTCCAAGATCAGGACGACTTATTACCGGTAGCTCTATGGACTGGCAACGAATGTCTACGGATGGTTTTACAAAAGCCATGTTGTTATAATATTAGACATGACCCAATAGGCCGATGATACAGCTGCTGTCCCTAGTGCCACCACTGTGTAGGGGTTGCTGAGAAACTTACCGGTAGCTCTATAGACTGGCGATGAATGTCTACGGATGGTTTTACATTAGCCATGTTGTTATTAGACATGACCCAATAGGCCGATGATACAGCTGCTGTCCCTAGTGCCACCACTGTGAAGGGGTTGCTGAGAAACTTACCGGTAGCTCTATAGACTGGCGATGAATGTCTACGGATGGTTTTACAATAGCCATGTTGTTATTAGACATGATCCAATAGGCCGATGATACAGCTGCTGTCCCTAGTGCCACCACTGTGTAGGGGTTGCTGAGAAACTTACTGGTAGCTCTATAGACTGGCGATGAATGTCTATGGATGGTTTTACAATAGCCATGTTGTTATTAGACATGACCCAATAGGCCGATGATAAAGCTGCTGTCCCTAGTGCCACCACTGTGTAGGGGTTGCTGAGAAACTTATCGGTAGCTCTATGGACTGGCGATAAATGTCTATGGATGGTTTTACAATAGCCATGTTGTTATTAGACATGACCCAATAGGCCGATGATACAGCTGCTGTCCCTAGTGCCGCCACTGTGAAGGGGTTGCTGAGAAACTTACCGGTAGCTCTATAGACTGGCGATGAATGTCTACGGATGGTTTTACAAAAGCCATGTTGTTATTAGACATGACCCAATAGGCCGATGATACAGCTGCTGTCCCTAGTGCCACCACTGTG
>JXSR01S055043.1:2484-15872 GCA_000969725.1 Ophiothrix spiculata | reverse complement strand
TACAGATGCAAATAGTATTCGGTGACAAATGCTTTGATACTATGATGTTTATTTCCAGAATTCCTATTGCATCAGAATAATTGAAAGTTTATATTTTGAGAAAAATATGCTGAATTATGCAACGTGATACATGAATAAGCAATAACCATTTCTACAATACATAATATATGTAGAATGAAATAAACAACACAATTTTGATATCAAAACTTCTCCATATCACCAAAAATTCCAAATGACATCAAACAAAAAAAGGAAATATTGACTTAAACTTGACAGAAAATTAAATTCTCTCGCTCTATCAGTGTTAAACAATACAAATGGAATTTCACCAAATCAGTCAAGTTTGCCACAAAAGGTGATGTGGAAAAGAAGGCGTGAAACTACAACACAGACGACTGCTGAATAACACAGGTAACAAAATCAAATGATCTTTCACTGCCACGGCCAAACACAAAAGCCAACATCAGGTTACTTTCTTTACTTAACTTCAACGGAACAAACATGTAAACTTCAAAAGAATGGCAAGAAAAGGATCATGTTGTTTTTTCTTCTGCTTTCTTGCACTTATTTTGTATAGACTATTTTACTTCCTAGATTTTCATCTCTAATGCTAGGAATACTAGCAATGTTGATGACAGCGGCTTTCCTTATGTTATATAACTTTAAAGGGGTAAATGTGTTACAAACTTCAAAACAAGATTATTTATTTGTGATGAATTACGAATCAAGTGTATGCGACATTTCGATACCCTGATTTCCATAATAGATCCATAACAAAATACTGATTATTGTCATCTATTTAACTATAAGGACTGATCATTGTTCATACACACAAAAATGTCAAGCTCGGGAGGAATTTCAACCAGTGAAATCATTGGAGCCAATTCTGATTTCTATCAAACGCTTCATTTAAAGGGTTAAGATGTCAACACATGTAATTGTAAATCGTAACCTGTCCAATAACTGAAATCTAAATGCATTTATTCTGTTCCACCGGATTTAACTCAAGGAAAAGGCAAGCAGAAACTATTTTTGTCAAGCTGTCTTTGGATATGAATTTGTCCAACTTCAGGTCACTGACACTGCCCCATTGCTTTGACAGTGTTCACATATATTCTGACTAAGCGACTTTACTTTGGAATTGCATTTAAAATTGTACATTTAAAATCAAGATAGCCTTGCTTTACTTTCCTACATATGATATGATTCAACTCTTTATTTTGAAAGAAAATTTAACATATTGTGATTTTATTGGCAAACAAACAATTTAACATCTCATGCTCAAACTACTATATTAATACTAATGTATTCATTCTTATTGAGAAAACATTTTTTTGTTATTTGACAAGGTTTTAGCATCCATTGACCTTGAAATATATGTGTTCTTAAAATAAGTGGAAATTTGCAATTTTACAATTTAAAAAGAGTTATGTTTGAAATATTACAGGTATTAAAACCATTTTCATCTTTACATGTGCAATATTTATCAAATACACTAAAATAATATTTTCCTAACATGGCTAACAACGACATCTAAATTCTGCTGTATTCACTCATCATTTACAAAACACAAAGCCCAAGTTTGACAATTTTTCACACAATCACTCATCATAATATTACCAAATCGTCCACATTACTCATATGGTTCCAACGTGGCAGAAAATGCATCCAACATGTCGAAGTTAAACAAATTATTAAAACTTCCACATGGTTCTGAACTTCCCATGTAACTAACAAAAATAGAAAGCATCTTATTACATCCGCACTATTCACAAAATTGACCTCGTTCCGGTCCTGTCTTGCATACTTTTCTCCTCAAGGTGAAACTAAGCACCAGGGAAAGAGTCTAACGTCTATTAAAGATCAACAACAAGGGCAAAAGCTTTTGAAATCTGTACCACATGGAACAACATTAACTCTTTTGCAAGTCTGTAGTGGAGACTATACTTTGTTATGGATCATTACTTAGATGCAAGCAGCAAGATCATTTGATCCCATGGATCTGGTCAACAGAAACACTGCAGTGTTACTGTCAAGATTAGTCGGTCGGTTGGGAAAACTTTTTCCATTTTTTTCATTAACAATACTAGCAAATGAAAAACAAGGTAATTACGATGACACAACGATTCAACATGATTTGAAAAACGACTAAAATGTTTTACACAATCAACATATATTACAAAATAACTAAATAGTTTACACTGACTTCCTAAAAATATGCTTTACTTGGATTTCAGAAAAAACATTGAAAGGAAAAAATCAAGGATTTCTTAAAATAGGGCCAGTACTCTTTTGCACAGTATAAATAGGGAAAACAAATTATAATTTTGAAAATTGTGGTTGGTTGGATGGGACAAACAAACAACTATTTTAAGGTCTTATATTATATTGAATGTGGGATTGGTTGTTTCAGACTAGCAGCCGGCTGAACATATGACAGAGACAGATTGAGGATTATTAGATATCATCTGACTTTGTCACTCTCAACAGCTTCCAATATCATTCAGATATTCTCTCACTCTTGGATTAGGATAAAATTCAGCTTTGGTGTTCTTTGGAGTTTTAGTTCAAATATATGCGAAGAACATTAACTATATACTGCTTGAAGATGTTTAAAAGATAAGTACGAGTATATCTGACCATCTTGAAACACCAAAGACAAGAATCTTGAGACTCTGACATATTTGGTTATTGTTTATCAGACAGATACATGACAAATATTTCGAAATAACATATTAGATAATCTTTGAATTGGGTTATCAGAATGGGAATTAATAATACTTGTTCATATTACCTCAAAACAATGAAAGAAATGAGAAATCTTTAAAAAGCTCAATATGGAATAGCACTTTTCACCTCAAGACGTAAAACACTGTACAGATTCTAACATTATCATCCAGTAAATCGAACCCCAATATCAAAGACATTATCAAAGATAACATGATATCCGAGCACTAAATCTCAAACAAAACAATCCTTTTTAAGAGCTTAGAACTAAAAGCATCACATCCTGACTTCTGATTTTAAGATATCAATGATCTGCCTTGGTATAATATCTCAATCAAATATTGTGAAATCTAGACTACTCTTGGTGAAACAAATACCTAGAAGGCTGCTGAAATCATCAAGTAATTTGTCACACAGTTAACCCCAATTATATTGAAGACTAAAAACAATATTAGATATCTTGTAATTTTAGGAAAGCAGATTGTATGAACAGAAAACAGCTGTTACAATTGAAACTGTCATAAAAGTGGCTGGCTTCCATTACTGGAACAGTCAAAAATTTAAAAAGAAAACCAGGAAACTACTTCAATTGAACTTTCATTCTTTTCAACCAATTTTAACTTAAATTATTTTTTTGATTTTCAAATAAGACCAGATATGTCTTGTAATTCTGTGTTACTTTGTAACTTAAATTGTGTTAACGATCTCTTTTCAAAGCAAGCATTCGAGTCACTAGAAATTAACAAACTAACTAAAGAAAGGCCTCTCGCATCAATCTTTGTAAAAGCTCTTACCTGAATTAGGTGAATATGATGAATATTCATGAAGCAATCATCAGCAACGATTTACATGAAAGAGAAAACAAAAACAAAAGAGCAAACATCGTTAGTGAACCATCACTTTCTATTTTTATTTACTACGAAATGAAAGAGGAAAGTATTTTATACTTACTAAAATTGAGTCTTATCACTTAGGTACATGAATATTCAGTCAGAATAACTCTAAAGCTGAATTACAGATAATTGTTAAAAACCTTCCTATTCTGATCAAATGTTGCTATTTTGCCAAAATCAGGAAAAGTCACAATCAGTTCCCTCTTCCACTAGGAGTTCTGGTAGGCCAAAGTGAAATCATAATCTACACTTACACCATATTTCCCAATAACAGATCCCTAAATTAATGCATTTGGATTAATAAGGAAATTCAGACCAATATCTTGCATATGTCCATTGTCCATTGGTCTGGTGTGACTGCTTATAAATAACAGTTCACCAGTATTGTAATAAACAAGCTATATAAACCATCTTGGCTGACCCCAGGAAACAATCAAACAAATACAAAATAAAAATGCTATCCATAAACAACAAAGTTCCTAGGAATAAAACATGAATATTTCATCTATATCATATGCTGCCAACAACTTGATTCATCATAACACACATAATACGATACCTTGGCGATATTAGTTTTATAACATTTCATATGCTACTGGCATTTTATCACTTTTATTTCTGTCTTAACTTCATTGGAAGCAATTCAAATCATCATGCTATCAGTTCATACTAAACTAAATGGTTCTGAACCTTTACTTTCCCATCATGAGAGCAAATTATATGGAAAAGCACAGATGAATATTTTTCTCACAGAAATTTTTATTGTATTTCTTCTTTTCCCCCCTTTTTTTTTGGGGGGGGGGGGGTAAAAATCAAAGTGTCAATCATTTTTTTCTCAAAGTGCCAATTTCTTAAATGGATTTCCTGCCTTTTAATTCAGATGCACTACTTGAAGGTGAAGCACTAGTTGGGAAGCTTTGAACAGACAATATATATCATGAATGTTGCACAATAATATGGTAATATTTCCAATATTTTCAAATAGAATTATTGAACAGAAAATCAACCTCAACTGATAAACCAAATCTGAATGAGAATATATAGGTATGCACCACATCTTCTTGAAAATAATGGAGTCTGACAAAAATAAAACAACGGACACACCGATCAGTGCAGATTCTATGAAGGGGCGGAGATATGAAGTGACAAATCAGACAGATGGATGAGCATTCATGCCCCAAACTCTCATCACTTATTGTATCATGTTGTCTTTGCGGATGACCGCTACTTTATCAACAAAATAAGCCGCTGAGTTTTCATCAGTGATCCAGATTATTGGTCGCTTTTAATTTCCTTAACAGATGTACGTACTTCAAGTTCAGACATTGTGAACTCCGGAAATAATCAAAGGATTGCGATCTTGCAATCATCGTAAGGTTGACATAATGTGGTTTGACAGGTTTTTTGCTTCAGAATCTACTTCATACAATGGTCAAACATGATAAAATTTGTGATTGGATCAACAATATTAATTAAGAAAAGATCTGCAATTATTTTTTCTAGGGCGGGTTGGTATATTTAGTTCCTCTCCTTTAAAAGTAGCATCATTTAGATGAATATGACTGATAATATTTATAACCAAGATTATCTAAGACAGGGGTTCTCAACTATTTTCAACAATGCGCCACATAAATGAGAAAATTGTATGCTAAAGCGCCACATGCACCTGTTTTTCAGTGTATTTGTAATGTATTTCTTTGTTTTTCGAGAGAGTAAAAGTGCCACTCTGTAACAGTTAAAGCACAAAATGTGGTGCGTGTGCAGCTATTTGAGAATCCCTGACCTAAGATTATTATTTTAAAAATATGTGACAGGGTTTCAGAATACATAGAAGAGTGGATATTTCAGATTCAGACATATTTCTATGCCATACATACTTGATATCCAAACCTTGATATTTTTGTTTTATTCATTTTACAGATAGACTATTACATGTCTTGACTTATTTTTACCTACTGCAAACCATTATGAGAAATTTATTCTGGATCCTCTCTAGACACTTAAATGAAAACCCAGACAATTATTTTATTACGTAGATACATTTTCTTTATTCTTTATGTAAGAAAATATTCTTAACTTGTTTCTAAAAGTATTAATTTGTCATAAATATCACACTCACAAATCCAAGATGAATTGTGTTGTCAAGGTGTAAATAAATAATGTCAAATCTTTTCTTTCATTTCACTATTTCATTACAGTAACTTGAGAATATCAGAGTGACATCGAGAGCATTACATTGCCAAAAATATTTCAATGCTAAACACACTTTCTGGCTTAGTTTTCATTGCATTTGTTTTATATTTCAATTTCACACTTGTTTTATTGCATCACAAAATATCACCAAGTATTACATAATCAAAAGTATTACATCGTCAAAGGCAATGCATCGTCAACAGAATTGCATCGTCTGAAGAATTACATCGTCAAACAGTAATGTAATAACAGTCATGCCAAGCAAGTTTGTTTATTACTTTTTGAACTCTGGAGATTTGTTTGTTGAAACACAACAACATCATAAACATCACAACTGCACTTTGCAAATGTCATCCTTAATTGCTGGGTCTGGGTCCCAATAACATAATCCTAATCCTGGATAAGACATATTGAAAACACATTTCTACAGCTACAAATATATTACATGGACCTACAAAAATCTTTCTTAATTGTCTAACCGTCACCACAAGTATCCGTCTCCTGTTTCTGGAGATTTCAAAACAGCTGGTTAAGTTACATTCTATGTATATTCCATGACCAGTAAATTCAGTTCTGTCTGATCAGGCTACTTTTCATGTCCATTTGAGATAAATAATGGGTTGGCCACATGTCCTGTACCAATCATCCATGCAGAATTCAATGTACATAATAGCCGTCTTGGAAAACATAGAGTTGTTGAAATACAATTTCACTTTTCTGTTCCACTCCTCCACCTTTGTGTTCCTTCAACATCCTGATTTTCAAATAATGGGTCATACTACCGATTAAATTACACAAAACTACAAAATAAAAAGTGATGTCTTTAACAAAAATCTATGCAGAATTCAATATATTTAAATGTCTTGGAAAACTGAGTTGTTCATATACAATTCCATTTTCCAGTTCTAACCATTCTGCCTTTGTAATTTTTTTCAAACAATGGGTCGAAATGCCAATAAAATTGCACAAAAACTGTCAAAACAGCGAGTGATGTCCTAGCAATTATCCATGCAGAATTCAACATACTTCACAGTTTCAAAACATGTTGTTGAAACACAATCCCAATTGTTAGTTCCACCCCCTCTGGCCTGTCTATCCATCTTTTCTTGCTCTTTTAACATTCTGTTTCTTTTTTCATACAACTGGGTCAAAAAAGCGATAAAATTGCACTAAAAGTGTAAAACAAAGCTTGATGTGGCAGAATGATACATTATCCTGGTCTGGTCATTTGTGTTCCATTACAAGTTTGATTGAAGGATCATGTGACAGACTTGAATTTCAGGAGGCACTACGAACGCTGCTGGCTTCTGAATTGGTTTTAACATGACAATTTACTATCCACCATAGTGGAATGTCACTGTGGCAATCTCCTGGGCTAGAATAGATAGCATTTCTGATCATCAAAACCAGGGTTATTGGATGATGTATAATGTTAAACAAAATATCAATTCATTGTAACATAAGAAATTACTTCAGTATCGCCATGTGTTGACTATCATTGTGGGATGTCAAATCAATCTTTGTGTAGTAAAATGGCTCATGTTCTCTGTGCTGATCACAATTGTACAATTTCTATGGGGAGGACTAGCAACAATTAAGAAGTCAAGATTTGGCCAGTTACAAGAGTGTGATGTATTCTCCATGACGGAAAATGTAAGCTTGAACACTTGGATTTACAAATAGAACAATCTTGATTTCAATGTACATATACTCTCCTTGTCATCCTGGGGTCTTTTTTAATTGTCTTATTCATTTCTTTACTTCTTTTTTTATTTATTTATTTATTTTTATTTATTAGACTTTCTTACTGGATAACATATAAATATTGCACAAATACACATCAAAATGTAATAAAAAAAAAAAAACAGGGAATACACAGTGATGCATAAAAATTTAAAAACCAGCAAGTAGGCTGGGATAAACAGGTGTTAAACACCTCTAGAACCATCCCACCTAAGACCAAAACAAAAAAATTTAAGGGCAAACTAAATGGATCTGCAATTTGGACAATGGCAAGCAGAAATCCATGTACAAACATTAGATGAAATGAAATTTGATTGGAATTTAGTTTGCAAAAAATTGAAAACATGACCTTTGAAGGCAGAAGTGGAATTGCAAGCCCTAATAACTTGTGGTAGCTGATTCCACAGAGGAACAATGCGGTTGAAAAAAGAATCTTTATGAGATTCAGTTTTACATCTATGAGAAATCAAAGAAAAAGGATCAGACGACAGTCTTGTGGTGGGACGGTTCTTTTGGTGATCAGCATTAAAAATCACATACTCATCAACATTCATATCATACTGCCCCATTTTACATCTATGAAAGAAAGTGAGGTCACATAATTCACGTCTAAATGAGAGTGGAAGCATATCAAGACTTAAAAGACGTTCTTTATAGCCCATGTCAGGATAGTGCATGATGAACTTGGTAGCTCGTCTCTGGACACTCTCAATAAGATTGATATTGTGCTTAGAGGTGCCACTCCAGAGACAGCTACCATATTCAAGGTCACTCCTGACAAGGGCATTATAAAGAGTCTTCGTAACTTTGGTTGGTGCATTGTAACCAACAGTTCTCATTATCATCCCCATTTTCCTGTTGCTCTTTTTGACAACTCTGTTGACATGGGAATTCCAATCTAATTCCAATTATTCAGAAATCAAACCTTAAAAATCTGTGTAATCAAACATTCTCAAGATTGGTTGTTTGCAAAAACATTTAGAGCATTTAAGAATAGATTCCTATATATAAAATGATAAGCAGAATCAAATGTGATATGCGCGAGAAATCTCATGAGAATATGCAAACAATTCAAGTCTCAATCTCAACAATTTATCAACCGTTGTGTTTTAACAAATAAATATGAGTTTAAAAGAAAGCATAGCTCTAGTGGAGCAGTCAACTTAAGTTGCTGCCATGTAATTGTTGTTTCAGTTTTAGGTAACAACCCTGGGTAACAAACGACATTGAATTGCTGGGACTTCTTGTAAATGGGTCAGTGGGTCACTGTTAAAGAAAACCTTCAAGAATTGGAGATGAGACTGTGCTGTTTCCTTTCTCTATAATTGATTCAGTAGAGGAAACACTATCAAGGTAAGAATGAATGCAAAGTTAAAGCTGTTTTGAGGCACTTTGCAGGTAGTGAGATTTTTTGCATTTTGATTAGTTCTTGTTTGCATGTTGCATTCCCGATATAGTCTGATATGACAGTGTATTGGGAATAACGCACTAGTAGAATGAACTTAGTTGAATATCAAAGATAAGCTGTGTTTGTTGAAAACAGGAAACTATATACTAATAAAGTACAACAACTTCAAAACAATCACCAGGACTTCAAAAATATCTTTCATTTTGAAGTAAGACTAATCTGCTTTTGTATCTTCTTTCATTGTGAAAAAAAAAAGGATTTTCTTTTCAATTGTGACATTCACGTTGCAATAAGAAACAAGAAAGTATTGTAAACATATATACATTTGCTGTGGATATAAATTCATGAAAATAAAAACTTGCAAAACTGACAAATTTCTACGTATTACAGCAGTAACAATTTATGTACTTGCTTAAGTAATCAAGAGCCTCAAATTTCCTTATGGAACAATTTCAAGCACTTTTATCTTCTACTTAGATATTTTTACTAATTACACAGAAATATATTCATTCCCCAATTTTACTTTTTAACTACGCAAGTAAGTTTGATTGACAGAGTTATAAATATTTTCACTTTCCTCTCAAGATCCCAGCCTTTATGACAATACCGACAATAGCCACATTGTAAAGTCAAAGTAATGGTAACAAAACAAATTTCTGCTAATTTACATTCATAAAATGCATCTTTTTAAACACGTTTTATTATGTTCCCAAACAAAACTATATTGTTATCGCCTATCTAAACAAGAAAGCACAAGAAAATGACAATCATAACAATTACTAAATACCTGTACATGATCTTGACAACTTTATATCGCTACAATAACAAAACCTCACAAAACCACTGATAATTTATCACAAACCAGTTGTACCGTTCGGCCTTTTTGATCTTTGAACACAATACATTCAACTTGCACCTCCTATTCATTGATTCTTCACAACTTATCATCCACCCCATTTACTTTTGATGAATAACAAAACAGACTCGATGTCAAAGGTGCATTTTGCTTGAGTTGACACCATGCATAATGACTTTATTTATATATCTTCATATCTTGTCAGCGCATTTCACAAAGTTTTGGTAAAGTTGCAATTGTGTAATCATGACTTGTCACTTTAATGCAATTTTCTGGCTTGGTTCTCATGATCCAATTGGACAGGAACAGATCAAAAGTTCAAGTAAACCCTCTTTCTCCAACCAATTTTGAGGACAGTCCCATATTTCAATATCACCTTGTTTTTAGAAGAAAAAAATCATTACAACATCTTGCGCTTGTAGATTGCAAAGGAAGCTGTATTGTTTTAAACTTAAACTGATCTTTCTGATCCTCTTAAATCAACATGTTCACTAATTTTTGACAATTACATAAGGTATTTTAAACTTCCATAATGGTGACTATATCTATTATTTTAAAAATTAAGGCATTTAACTCTATAGAATATCTGCAGTCAAACATGTTTACAAATATTATTTAATTTGAGAAAGTCACATATTTTCACAATTAATTACGCTAATTCAAACATCAGCGATTAATATTATTTACTATGTATTCTTGTTTTTACGTTTATGCTTTTTGGTGAATTTACAAGACACACTTCAAAGGCTAATTCATAGATGATCATAAATTTTCCCATAAGCAATACATTCATTTTAGAGTTGAAACTATTCAAATCGTGTTCCCAATTTAAAAACGTAAACCATGTAAAATTCAAGACACATCAAAACAGTCATCTCCTAAACACTCCCACAAAGCATGGGATACTACAGGCAAGTTTCAATATACTTTTGTAGAATAACATATTATTATCACATTTATTCCATCTATCATCAAAATGTTAACAAATTATGAATGTTTTGCCCTCAAAATTCAGCTCCTGTGATTCATTATATTTTTCAACATATGAAATAAAAATTGCAATCATAAAAATAACCTCAAGGATTCTGACATCTGTTGTTGGTTCTTAATTACAACATATCAATATGGTAAGATTTCAAAAATCACCTACTCAGCACATAGATTCAGTCTGCACTTAGCATTTCCCTATACACCATCCTTCAAGGTACAGACGACATCCAAACTTTTTAAATAAAAATATCTCCCACACCATTATGTGTTCAGCTACATGAATATGGTCTAATTTTATCCTTAAAGGGACATTAAATAATCAGACATATTTTGGACAGAAATGAATTCTTGTCACATAAGCCAACATTCACTACATGACATGAGAGTTTCTCAAGAGCATTTTCCCACTTTTTTTACCCTTCAATGGCTTTGCGTAACATCCTACCTAGTATATCAATTCTAGTCACATATAAGTTTGAAGAGCGTGTATTTCCTCTTGTTAAAGCATTCAGACATCATTCTTGTAAAACATATCGTATATCATCAATAGTTGATGAACGCTTTTGCTGCTGGGTGTTTGTTAGAAAGAAAACAAGGTAATACATTTATTGCAACTTCAAAACAAGGCCCAATGATTACCATAACCTTTCTCTTTTCTACTTTTACTTGTGAAAAAGATATACGGTATAATTCAAATTTCAACTCTTGAAATTCATTGTTCCTATATAATATCTGCTATACCTCCTCATTCAAACAAACCAAATAAGTTCATAGATATTTTCCAATAAAGCAATTAAATTTAATCAAAAACACTGTCTTCATCAAACAATTAATCCTGTTTGGAAATTAAGAAGAAGTAATCACATACAATTCAAGGTTAATGGGACTTGTACATTAATGTTTTCCCTTGTTTATGTTTTTACATACATTCATTGAATGTAACTCATACACAATCTGTGCTCCCTAACTCAACTTGTTAGACAAAAAAATCCAACCATTAGACAGAATCATAAGGTCATGGAACTCAGCTAATGGGAACTTTCGGTAAGTGGTTTTTATATAAGACTTTTAGATCTACTTTATATTTTTAAAGATATCAATGCCAGTACAATCAAACAATTTTGTTTTTCTTATCTCAATAATAAGCCGTGGATACACTTTAAGGAAAAAAGCTTCTAGTATATTGCGATGAAGTATTGAATATGAACCGTTACATCAAAATTGGGTCAAAGCTTAGGCTGCAATATCTGTTATCTCTCCAAGCATTATTACAACTCTGCACTCATAAACCTTATATTGACAGATAACATCATAGTAAAGCATGCATTACATGAACAATCATGCCAGTTCTGTACAGTGGTATATTGTGAATTTATTATCACTCAAAAAAAAAAAATCTTTGAGTATTTTGTGTAACATTCTCAAATCACATGCCTAATCAGCCCATTTAGAAGCATGAATAAGTGTCAATGCGATTTCATATCTAATCCAACAACAGGCGGGCTGGTGATAAATATCAGCGGCACTTTTGAAATACAAATGATCTACTCCGCCCTAAACACAAGGGAATAAAACTAGTCCTTGCTCTCTCTACATCTCAATTCATTAGTTCTTTAATCCTGTTAATTTCTTGTATAAACATTGTGCAAGTGTTCCTTTTCAAAACACCATTTAATGACAACCCTGTCTAAAGGCAAGTATAAATCTGATCATTCTGAACTACTTTAATATTAAATCTTTAAAATGTCTGCCGTTCAAATAGTCTGTAATCCAGTAAACATATTTTGTTCAGCCCAGACATTCAAAATATTATTGATTATTAAATATCAAATAAATCCCAGCTTTTAATGAAATTGATTTTTCTTATATCTATAGGAGTAATTATCTGCATGGCATATCCGATTTCATATTTTTATACTTTTGTCGATCAACACATTTCTCACGTTACAGAGGCAAATTAACAAAACATATCATATCAAAAATTTGATAGGCAGCAGTCTAAAGCATCTTATGATCTGAAAGTGAAACATCAAATTAAGAAGCAAGACCTGCTGTCCCCTATTTGTTCCAAATCTTTTGTTTGGAAGTTTAATCATCTTCAGAACTGCCAAATTCATCACTTACGAAATACATCATGTGTTTCAAATATTATCACTAGAGTATGAACCCTTTTTTACTGAGAGATAAATTGAAGAAAAGAACAAAGGAATGGATGGATAATAATAAAAGACACTGCAGCTTTGCTGCTTAAAGGCTTTTCCATAAGATAAAATTGATTCATCTATTCAGAAGATGATAAAAAGGAGGGAGTAACAGACAAGCGAAAGGGGGACTTGCTGCAGCGAAAGGGGGACTTGCTGCAGGACAGTGTGTCTACTGCAGAACAGCGTGTCTAAAAAGGTGTTATCTCGTATTGTTCCGACAGAAGAGCAGCGTAAAAGTTCAACCTTGAAAAGAGCTCTGAATACAAAAACATTTCAATACTTGGCAACAGCAGCCTGTAAATTAATTAAGCTTACCATCCCAATGCAACCCTATAATCAGCAATGGATGAAATTGCAAAATTACACTATCATAA
>JXSR01S055038.1:0-17830 GCA_000969725.1 Ophiothrix spiculata | reverse complement strand
GCAAATAGTTATATTTCAAATTTTACTAATTTAACTTTTAATTCTAACTTGAATTTCTAATTACCTGAAACAATTGGCCTATTTGGATACTTACCTTACTTTAGTATAACATTGAAATCCCAAAGTAAATGCTGTAAAGGAGCTTTTATAACTATCTAAAAACACAAAATTAAATAATGAGATTTTGTTGTCAAATAAAAAGTAATAAGTCATTGCAAAAATGCCATCTATTTGGTTTTGTTTCAAAAGTAATCTAAATGCTAACCAATTCATGTATATATATGAAATAAAATCATACAAGAACTTACGCCTTTCACCATAAAGTATAAATTAATACATCCATTAAATGTTTAATTTCACTTCTATCAACTCAATGCTAAAAGACTGTAAGTTTGATATGGTAGATACTACCTTTAGTTATTGAGTATCTACTCAGTTCTGCAGGCATTCTCCATGGCAAAAGAAAGTATCTTATATGTAGCCTGAAATCCATTTACTGCGTTCTGACTTTGCAAGGCAGATTTGTGAAGAATAATATACAAAATAAAATAAAGTCATATAATAGCTAAGGGAAGGGAAGGGAAGGGAGGGAGGGAATCAAGGGATGGGGATTCTGGGTAATATTATCATCATTGTGAGGGGCATGGTTCTATGTTGACACTTTCCATTGCATTGTCCCAGAGATTGATCCTGTTAGGTTGACTGCCCTCTGACTGTAGGATGAGGTTGGTTATGCATCCCACAATGCCTTCTGTGTATTTGTTATTTGTCAGGATTTCTATATCTGGAGCACCACCTGTATAGAGGAAACACAAATGAGATCAATTAGTACTTAGTTTGTGGGTTTACAGGAGCCAAGACTTGAAAAATCAGAACCTTGACAAGAATTTGAACTTACGAGCTCTTGCTTATTAAAATGGATATTCTGCTGCCCGAGCTACCAATGCTAGATGATACAGAATTCAATTTCATGTTTACCAAGATAGTTGAGGCTTGCATTTTTTCAAGTCTTTTTCCCCTCAAGGGAAAGCAATCTGAGTAAGTACTTCAGATGGAAATTACTTTAACAACTATAAGCACATGCAATGACTCAACTCTTAATTATTTCAATATGTTTTTGGAAAGTCTAAACCAGTATCAATTGACTTTTTTAATAATAGCATTAATGAGATTTTTACAGCATCCTTTTTTCATATGTAAGCTAAGTGTTGTTGTCAATAACTATAACACTGTCATAAATAAACTCGAATTTCATTTGCTTAATCTATAGGGTGGCTGCGTGGCTGATCCACACACGCTATCTCCCCAATATTGCTTGAGTCAATGAAGCATTCAAGATATTAACAAACTGGCCAAACTTGATGAGAATTTCGCTGATCCACTCAACCATATCAATATTGATGTAGTAGTAGGTATCAATAATAATATTGATTATGATAAAAAAATTTCTCGCCAAACCCAAACTCTGACAGCAAATAGTTATATTTCAAATTTTACTAATTTAACTTTTAATTCTAACTTGAATTTCTAATTACCTGAAACAATTGGCCTATTTGGATACTTACCAAGATAAAGTCTTCCTTTCACATTGAGCATTTGTAAGAAGCCTTCTGATTGGCCAGTTATGGGATCCTTACCATCAACATACAATTCACCATCACGGCCTTGTCTGTAACAGATCAAAGAGCAGCAAATAAAATAATCAGTTTTACAATCATTGACAAAAACCCTCATCTTCTTCTTTTAAAAAACAAGTGTTTGACATTATGAGGACCACAAACATAATGTTTGATATACCAAGCATATCTTTAATTACAACAGAAATTTAAAGCTGTAGGACTGGCTCCTGGCTGGTGTCCTGCATCTCAAAGGAGGGTATAAACCCATTGTTCAGTACTGACCTTTTAGCTGTGATGTTGTGTACTTCTCCATCGTTGACCTTGTAATTGGTTGCTATGTGGGATGCTCCGCTACCAAGCTGGAAACTGTGGGCAAACAAGTATAGACAACATTAGTACAAGGATAACACTCTGTTAATATGGAAATTAACATTTGCAACTAGGTTTGGATTAGTAACAGGATAGCCACTTAACATTTGCAAGTACGGTTTGGATGAAACAGTCTGGACAGCAGTGACTGTCAAATTTATGTAAAATAAACCAACTTTATTTGTGGAGAAAAGTATTTTTTGTGATCCCTGTTATAGCTCTCACATGGATGCATACTGAGGATCTATGTTCCAGAAATCATCCCATTAAGCAATGAAGAAAAAAACCTGTTTTACGGGCCTGACCAACCCTAAATTTGGGGTTTGGAAGAAATTCTTTGTCAAAATTTTTCATCTTTTCTCCCATTATTGACAGATTCGGGGCCATTTTAAGTTTTTTAGAAAAAAGTTGCCCTAACTGACCAATCCTACTTGAAAGGGCCGCTCACCCATAATATTTTTTTGGGGTCACATTAGCATCCTATTTGGAGAAAATCTATTGTGTACCACCTGATATTATCTTATCCTACACATGATCATCTACCTTTATTACCTTGTGAAAGTGAATACTTTCAACATACATCTCATTCCCCTTGATATCTTAAATGATTTTGTATTTTGTTTACTGAACTCACCTAAATACCAAGTAGCCATCTTTAAGACCTAACGATATAAAGTCTTCACCCTTGCCTTCATGACCCTCAATCTGAAACAGAAACAAATGCATTCGTTTTTACTTCTTGTAGTTTATGTTAAATTGAACAAAAATAATAGCCAAGAGCTAGCAGATTGACTGTTTTGTTAAATAATTTAGTTATATTCGATGCACTGAAATGTTTTTTCTTATAGGCAATGCTTCTCAATGCATTACAAAGAAGGCAGCACAGCCAATGCTGCGTAATACGAGCATTACACAGAAAGACTTTGTTTTAATTTGTCAATAAACATTTAAAAGCAGTTCGGTAATTCTGTTTTTCACTCTCTTTTATCGATGTTAAATTCACTTTATCATGCTGAAATAGCCATTTACATGGTAGGTATGAGTTCACAGACTTTTGGTATATCACATCTTTAATGCTTTATTTATCTCAAAATCTTATGAAATGATTGTCTCCTTTCTCTTTTTATAATTAGATGTACTTACCACTCCTTGCCAAAAGATGAGACCATTGCCATCAAATGTTGAGATAGTCAGTGAGATGTCTTCTTGAGCTATACTGCTTCTGTGTATCAAGAGAAAAATAAGGGAAAGAACCATGATCAGTTAAACTTACCAAGACAGATTGCAAAGACAATTGGGCTATTGTAATTGGCCATGGGGCTATTGAAATCATGACTTTTAATGTTCATGCAGCACACACAGATATGACTGTAATAAAAAGTACAAAGGCACAAGGTGGAAATATAAAACATAGATATTTTCATAAAATGTCAACTTATTCAACCCATTAAAGGTTGTGTATTCTTATGTTTGATTTTAGTAGATACTGCCTTTCGTTATGAAAGAGAAATGACCAGACATTCCTACTCATTGTTAGAGAGCATAATTATAAATTACAAAACATCTTCAATTAGCAGATTTACAAGAAAATAATGTGAAATCCGAAGCTTACCCTCTGAATGACCTGGGAATGATGTCGTGTGGCAGCGATATGAAACTGGTATCATCAAAATAGGCATTGTAATCAAATCTTTCAACTGAAACAAAAGTACACAGCAAATAATCAATGATTTGAGAAAGTAAATGTGTAATTCAAGGGCATCTAAAAACAACACAGGCGAATGTATAAAACGTGTTTATCAATTTATCAAGACCATTCTTTATTACACAAACATCCCAATGGCTCACCCCCTGCCAGATTGTAACCCATTGTGTTTCTCACCTTCTTCACAGTGGATTCCTGACCATCCTTTGGGACACAAGCACCTATATGATACTCCTGACCCAATGGTTCACACCCTATCATAAAGACCCCCCTGGATTGTAACCCATTGTGTTTCTCACCTTCTTCACAGTGGATTCCTGACCATCCTTTAGGACACAAACACCTGTACTCCTGCCCCAATGGTTCACACACTCCTTCATTCAAACAAGGCTCTTTGATGTCACATGGACCAATCTCAGTTTCACAATGGCGACCTAAAAATAAACAAAAGAAGATGGAGTCATGAATATTGAGAGGTATAACATTATTTTGGCTGAAAACAGGAAGGTAGCAAGTACCAATCTACAGGAATAGAATAATCATTTTGCAAAGGTTTGCATGGTCTAGTGGAATAGTGCAGAAATCTATCAGGTCCTGTGTTTGAGCATTGTTATAGACACTGATTTATGCCCTTGGGTAAGGTAATTGATCTCAATTGCTTCGCTGACCCATGCATTATACAAATAGTCACTTTAGGAAAAAGCAGACCTACGTCATACGCAGCGGTTACGCAGCACAGTGGTCTAAAAATAGCTCGCATTGCACTTCGTGCGCGGTGAAAATAATCAATACTTCAGCCAGACATTCCTTCATTTTCTCTCTTTTTAGCGAGAAGGAAATCTGTGAAATGATGAGGTGTTTTTCATCTTGTTGTGGTTTGAATTCCACACATCTCACATGATTTTTGAATTTGCCAGAATCAATCAAAATTTCCGAAAGCCGTCATTTTCTCCATTGAGTTGAATGGGGAGTCGGCAATTGTTTTCACCGCGCTATCCCGGATGTAAACAAGACACCCGGATGTCCGCGCTTGCCTATTGGTGATCGCTGAGCACCATCTAACAGTAACAGTATGGAATCATGGCAAGGGAATAAATGTATGTTATAGGGCTATGATCTCGGGGGCTTTGATCAACAGGAAAAGCACTAAATAAAACCTACATTTACTTCGATTTTTGTGGCCAAGACATACCTGTATATCTGTCAGTGCATTCGCATTTATATCCCCCATGACTGCGACAAGCGCCCCTATTCTTGCATGGTTCTTACCTGTGTATCCGTCTGTGCATTCACATTTATATTCTCCATTGCCACGACTAACACAAGCGCCACCGTTCTCGCATGGTTCTCTCTCACAGATGTCGTCTTCGTTACATTCCTGGATACCTTTGCTGCCGGTGGCATCATCAATCATGTTCAGTACCTTTTCATCGATCTCAACCTGTAGAAGACAAAGTAATAGTGCGGATGTAAGAAAGTTGTGTCGATCTGCAATGGCTGCCATTAGAATGCAACAGAACCATACAATATTGACCATGCAGCCAGTAATAACTACAAATTCAAACTCAAATCTCAATTTCCGAATATGCTGCTTATTTTCTCCGCATGCTATCTGCCTTGTTTCCTTAATTCATTGCAGATAAGATTATTTTGTTGCTGCTCAAATGCCACTGATCCAAGACTGGACACTATAAAGTGTGTAATATAAATTCACAAAAATTCACTGATGGCTTTGAACCATGTACTCACAGACTGGACACTATAAAGTGTGTAATATAAATTCACAAAAATTCACTGATGGCTTTGAACCATGTACTCACCTCAGCCACACATCCAGTGAAGCCCCTGATGACACCAACTTTCTCTGGTACATCACTGTTATCTTTCACTCCACCGAGGTATAATGGCAGCTTGAGATTCAATCCCTGGCTGCTTCCTGGCGATTGACCTTTGACCGCTTCACCGCCGTTAACAATGAGGGAGCCGTCTCGTAGGTTACGTTCAGCGACAATGTCATACCATTCATAGGCTGTGATGTTGACTTTGCTTGTGATAATTGCTGGGCCTACAATTGATACAAAATAAATAAGGTTTGTCAGGCGTGTGAACAAGTGAAAAAAATCCTGAAATTTTCTGAAAATACTGACTTTCCTATACATTTATACAGGGAATTTTCAACACATTTCTTGAAATCAAAAATGTTCTTAAAATTCTCATGTTTGGTCCATTTGACTCGTGAACATCAAACACACCTAGATTTCCTGATATCCAGAATCATGTCCAAAAGGTCAAAATTTCAGGAAGTAAGTTCTATTTACCTTAAATTTAGATTATTTTAATGAATTATTATTTACTGCAGGGAAATTCAACTGGTCCAAGTCATGTTTCAAATATAACTGCCTTAACTCATTAACTCATGTTCTTTTACTTGTATATCCTATATAGGGATGTATTGAATACTCGATTAGTACCTAATGGCCAAATTGCAATTCATAAATTTGGAAATTAAAACTTCCGCTTAGAGTTAATTCCAAGTTTAATTTCAATCCTGACCAAATTTGGTTCCTTCATCAATGGGTGGGTGTTGATATTCAGTGTTTCTAGAACACCACACCTCCTTGATAAAGATTTGTCATTAGAGGATACAGAAGGGGACAAAAGTCAGTTTAAAAAGGGGGAAGTCACTATCCCAAGGCACATCCTCTGTAGCTAGAAGTAGCTTCCCCCTTCCCGGGATATTGCTACTCACCAGTGCCACTGTCATACTGGAAGACAATGCTCTTATCCTTGATATAGATTGCGATATAATCTCCCTTTCCTCTTGGTGCATAGCCATTGAATAAGATCAGACCGTTATCGGTTGTGGTTGGTTTGAACATCATGGCGATTTGTAGCGTACGCTGGTGATCCATTAGACCATCATATGAGATGAAGGCTTCTCCATCAAATGATGGCTCAAATACAGGGGAACCTGGATGGTAATAGGAAATATATTAGACAGGTGTACCAGTTTTGTTCAGACATTAATTATTAATAAAAGTCCAAAAGACCAAAAGAAAAGCAACCATTTCACTCTGAAGAACTTCACAAGCAACAAGTGCTAAATATTAACAAAGCGTTAAATTAACACAACTGCAATAAGTTAAGAGGAGCATATTATGAACTTGTTTTAATGCTTATGTTCTGAAGTTCATTTTCTTTTTTCTGGCAATGATGGAAATATGCCAATTGCCAAAAATAGCAAATATCTTTAAACATTTACACTTTTCAAGACACCATGTAAAATATATTCTGTGTTTCAAAATATTTATTAAACTTAAATGTTGAATGCCATTTTCCGCAACATATAAGTGACCCAATTATACAAACAAGTATTTCTTGCATGGCTGATGAGATTTTTTATTAAATGAGCACGTTTCTACTCGGCTCTCCCAAACTTCTTTAGCTTTAATAGGAGTTGATGCACAAAGCGACATGATATGGTTATTTTAATTGAAGATAACTTCAATAAAAAAAAAAGCTCTAATATTAACAATGTTTTGCCTTGCTTGTATTAGATGTAATATAAAGTTTACCTTACACATGAGATAAATACCATCACCAACTACCACCAGTTTAATGATCAACACCTATACACAACCAAATACCTATTCTACAATGGCATAGTGTACACCACAACAACTAGCAAGTTGCTACAAACAGATAACTGTGTTGTATCTTACATTGTACTTAGACCAATGTACAAGATTTGTTGATGCTTTATAGAACGATCAGGCAAGGTTCTGTTTTGTCTTCATATGAAACTTTTCTCTCTTTAAAAAAGATATATACTTTGAAGTAACTACTGTATGTAACATGTATGTTAAGTCATAGGCATTGGATGTGTATATTCACCATGTATGTTTAATCCCAGCATAGATTTAGAGAGGAGATACCAGCTAGACCAGGCACCATTTTTATTCTTACATAGGGATCAAACTGGAGGTTTTTAGGTTTTTTAACTTTGCCTCCAGTATGCCACATCGTTTACATAAAAGTAATATCAAATATCTGCACCAAAGCTAATTAGGGCACTGACCCTAGCAGATGATTTAGTGGATCTAAATGCCCCAAACATAACACCATGGCTGATGATGTCAGTACATTTGAAGGTACACACACTCTGGTTTTTCCCCTCTAATATCTATGGTTAAGTCATAACATTTTTGAAATTATAAACATCAATTAAGTATAATTTTCTGCTGTTTTCAAAAAAAATATTAAGCTGTATCAAATGTTTCCAATTCATGCAAATTATTCTAAATTTGATGATACTTATCACGTCTAAGACAAAATTACATCTTGTACCTAAACATAGACCTACCCTGCTATAAAATGTAACTAAACATGCATTGAAAAATACCTAATGTCTTGCTAAAACATAAATTCTGTCATAATTTATGTGAAAAAACTACACATTTGGATCACAGTGATCTCCACAAAATTGTGTGATTTAAGTGGTTCCAAAAGACATAGAGTTGTAACCTATAAAGCAATATCGTGTCCATCTAAAATAGCCATTGGAATAAGCAATTATAAATCTAGGAAAAGCAATGTTTATAAAAACCAACAAAACAGTTCAAAAACACTAAAATCAAAATTAAACATTAACAATTGCATTAATATTACAGCTTACCAAACATGCACAGTATAAACAACGTTACATTTTAAGTTTAGTGAAACCAAATTAGTGCAAATTATCTCTCATAAGACTGAAAACTGAATAGAGCAAACTTTCCTATTGAAATTGTATCAAGTAAGAAGAATATTTTAAAGAATAAAGGATGAAAATATTGATTTATTTTATAATGAAATGGGATGAAATTTAACCACAGGGTATATGTTGTAGTATCATATAGTTTTAGGGTTGTGATTTAAAATGTTATAATGGATACCTTACATGAAGGAATTGGAAATATATTTTGAAGCCACGAAAAGAAATGATTAATAATAGGAGTATTGAAAGTTAAGTTTGGTTAATAGAAAGTGGATGGATGAAGACTTTTAAAATGAGGGTTTGGATTAAGCAAATGTGAACTTATTTAGGATTGTGTGGATCTCCCAACTATCAAGTGGAGAATAAGTTTCATCCAGATTTTATATGCCTACTGAAAGAACATTGTTTCCCAAAAGCACAGATGTGAGAGGCCTTGAATCAAAAATCTGAAAATGGCTTGAAAAATCTTAAATAAATCAGATAACTCACAAGATAGAGCCAGGTTTGGTTTTGGATTTAAGATCTATTCCAGGATGCGAAACATTCCCCACCATTGCTCTCTAAACTTGTATACAACATTCACATTGCTTGAAATCCATGCCCTCATGTATTAAGCCATATTGCAATATTATGACTTGTTTATGATCAAATAATTGCCATGTAGAAAACTGATAATGAAGGAGATCTTAGAAAAAGCCATGTTTCTGTGAGTAGAATAATATTTGGTTGGTTGATGAACTTGGATTATATTAGCTTGTTTTTAAACGACATGTAGTACTTGTATACCGAGTGAGTCAAAAAAAACTGCAATAGTTAAATGAAACCCATATTGTAAGAACAAGAGATACCATGAACATGAAATGTATATATCTAAATAGATCATAGATTTACCTTTAAAATGGTGAAAGAATGGGGAAAATTGCTAAAGGTGTCGAAGAGATAAACTTATTTGAATAGGAAGGCATAAAAACAGTTCTGTCCAAATTTCGTGCATATGTTTTAATAATGGAGGACACAATTATGACATTATCTTTTCTCTTTTGTGTTTGGGTGTCTTTAAAAGGGCCGTTTGAGCTTGGTGGCCCTGAATATTCAATGTTCGGTTGAACGTGGACAGGGACATATGTGGTTGGGGATTTCGTCACTGCTCTACTTCTGGATCTCTTGCCAATGTCTGACGAGCGCGGTCGACGTTTCTCCTGCTTTTTGCCGTTTGCGGTCTTCCAGGTCTCTCTTTCTTTAGGTTATGGACTGTTCCCGTTCTTTTGAATTTGGCCTAAATTCTATAGATGGCGGATGCATATCACGCGATGGAGGGAATGCACCCTGTTTGAATCTCCATTTCACTTCTGCATGAGATTTGGTGGTAAAATAAACCTCAGCAATAACAGCACGTTGCTCGTTTGTAAACTGATCTTGAGGCATTTTGAACAGTGACTGATTAATAAGCTCTCCTTTTTAAGACAGTCATTTTGCACTTGAAAAAATGTCTAAGTTATCTTTTATATGTAAATAATTAATAGATTAAGAAGAGATTTTCACTAGGGCAATGTAATCGGTTTATGTTATTATTCAAGAGGTGTTGGCAAGAAATTCAATTCAATATTGGTACTTACTGGTATGACGAGGTATGCTCATTTGGACAGAACTGTTTTCATACCATATTTTTCAAATAAGGATATCTTCGCAATGCCTTTATCAATTTTCACAATTCTTTCACCGTTTGAAAGCTTAATTCATGACCTATTTAGAAAATTAATATTATTTGTTCGAAATTACTTTTGTTTTTACAATATGGCTTTCATCTAATTATTGCAGTTTTTTGACTCGCGCGGTATAAGAATGCTTCAGTGTTCAGTTTTGTTAAATTATCCATCCCAGGATAGCCAAATCGGCTTTTAGGGATTAACGCATCAAGCATCATGCAGTGTCTAAATAACTATTTTAACCACCCAAAATGCGATCTCATTGACTCATACATATGGGTATTTTGATTGCATCCTGCATAATCGAATAGACCAATATTAAAATCAACCATAATATAAACAAATTGGATACCTTGACCATATCAAGAAATGCCTTCTGTTGATTTTACTTCAAAAAGTACCCAGATTGTAGACAAAATCAAATGTATTTTCTTTAGATTTGAGCATGTTGTCTTTTGTTGATAGCAATTGCTAAAATAATTGAACACAACAATTATTCAGAAACATTTTAGAGGGGTATGAACAATTCTGATGTGAATTCTATATTACAAGTACTACAGTTCTTATCTGCAGAAAAAATTGTGGAAATATGATTTTTAGATATATACCAACACCAAAAATACAAACAAACAAACAAACACAAGTATGCTGCTAGTGATTCACTACAAGGGTCATAAACTAGAACATCAAAAGGTGAAAAGGTGAAAGGTCACCATGCACCATGGTACATCAAGGTAATATACACTGCTATGGGAAGGAAAACAAGAATAGGCTGCCTGCCGGCTTTCTATGATAAAATCTACAAGTAAATACAGGAAGCTGTATGTGCTGGGATTTAGCGTGAAAAAGTAGAGCTAGATGTTGCAAAAATTAAAATGAATCAATACCATAGTCAGCTTGTACGTCGCCACGTCCGCTACCTTCCTGGATGTAGTCCAGAGGCTCCACGTCTGATTGAGGGCATGTAAAATGACGACAGTTAACATGAATGCTACGGGATAAATACTCGTCAGCATTGACAATCATTGCTATGTCTACATTAATCCTTTCACACTAGGGGGTAAGGAGTCCTCAAGAAAGTGGTGTGTTTGTGTCAAAGAAATATTCAAAGGGCACCATAGGCAAATTGTTTTTTTCATCCAAAAACTACAATTTTTGTTCCCATCTTTAGACTTCAGTGAAGATTTTTATATTGTCTTATAGAAGATTTTGTTGGAAGGTTAATATCGTCTGCGTACATAAAAGAAATTAATTATGTAAATCAAAATGAAAATACCAAGATACATTACTTCAACTTTTAATTCAAGGTGCTCTGAGTTATCTACTTATTACATAGATAAACTGAACTGAACATCCACTGATTATATTTTGCCACTCAATCAAAACTTCTTTGACAGAGAAACACACTTTCTTGGACAACCTCTTATGCAAAATTCCGACACTGTTAAGATGAAATGCATCGCATCCATCATGTTTGGGGGACATGTTTCAAAAGTAGAGGAGGTCACTAAGACTGTTATTACACACTACGACTGACAACTAAAATGAAACTCCTAGCTTGGCAAAAATATTTGGATTTGAAACAAAATAGATCCATTTGAATTAATATGCTCATCTAATACCTTGAGGGTTCTAAATGGGTGTTCCATAAACTTGACCATGCTTACAGTGATGCCTTCAAACTCCCGCTTTTCTGGTAAAATTTGTTTCTTGCACATCCAAATGCTACCTTGCAGCGATGTTTACGGCAAACGGTCCCTCCATTGAAAGGAATGTATATGCATTTGCGGTGTGCGAGTACAGTTTTTAGCACATTAAATCTGGTAAATTATACACAACTAGATGCAAAAGGCACTCCTACAGCACATATTAAGGTTCCTCCACAGTACATCTGCATATTTGCTACATATTATCATCACAAGCCAGTAACTACAGCAAATGCAAAACTTCAAATTGTGTAGAGCTTTTGCATCCAATGCTGCAAGGTAGTACCAACAATGGAACTTCAGATTAGACTTCTAGAATCTGGTTGTGTATGTTTAAGTCTTGGCATCGACAAAATTGACAGCATGGCCGAGCTATACCCATTCTAAATGTTCAGATTATTCATGGAGGGTATGAACAGTAAGTCCCCGGCCAGCAGCGGTATATGCAATCTTTTCTTTCTGCATTTTTAAAGGATAATCTAGAACTAATGAACTTTGCAGTGGATACTTAATGACACTAAATTAAGTTGATCATAAAAATTTGAAAATACATCTATATTAATTATGACTGTTGCCATGGAGATTTATGATCGGGAGCACGTCAAATGGCAGGGTGCTTTAGTAAGGTGTAATGAGAGTTGTTAGGATATCTTCTCATTTCAGAAAATAAACACATCTTATTTTTATCATGATAATATTAATTTCTATGTTCTGATTTGATTTTGGTTTTGAATCCTATTTAATGTAATATATAAAACCTGATCTTAGAGTACCAAATAGCTATGATAAATTATCACCTACATGCCTTATGTCAACACTCACCTAATTCGCAATAAGTTCCACTTTTACCAACCGGGCATCTGCATTCAAAACCGCTAGGGTTTGCACTTTCTACGCAGAAACCAGTATTACACAGTCCTGTAATTACACAAAAAAAACAAGATTATCATTCCATAAGTTCAGACTGCTGGGCCATCAACCCTTTATATTTGTGAGCAGTGATTTGCTTACCAAAATATATAGGATTATTGTAAAGTAAACTAAAACAAAAACAAATCAACACTGGGCCCATTAAAGAATTTACTGTGCACCCCAAGAATCTAAATTAGGCCCTATTGTTCGGTAGCAATTTGGAGCAAGGCTTTCACAAGTGCGCCCTAAATATCCTGCTGGACAGGCACACTGGAACCAATACTTGTGTACCATAACCCTACAATCTATTGTTAGGGTTATGGTGTTCCCCAAGGATCCAAGCTAGGTCCACTTACCTCGGTAGCAATTGGAACCACGGCTTTCACAAGTGCGTCCTGAATAGCCTGTTTGACATGCACACTGGAACCCATACTCTGTACTAGCCTCCTGGCATACACCACCGTTCACGCAGGGGTTATCTTCACACGTCGGACAGCTGTCAACTCCTACAATTGACATAGCGTCGCCACCCAAGAAGTATTCTTCTCCATTGACTACTAACTGACTCACACAACCTGCAGAGAAACATTAACAATTGTGCATAAGAAATGAAGAAATTGAATCCATATTTATTGGTCGAGCTATGAGTTGTGAAAATATTGGGCTCGGCGTAAAATTCAAAATGAGTCAATTTTAAAGCAAAATGCATGATATTGTATTTACTTGATTTAAGTTAAAACTAGGAATGTTACTCATAGCAAACACTGTTTACAAAATGCAACAAATTGTATCCTTGTTTCATTCAAATCAAAATTGACTGATTTTAAAGAATATTTGAACAGACAGTTCCTAATAATGATAATCTTTTAAAATATAAAGTTTACATTATTTTCATCAAATTATTACAAAGTCATGTCCATAACTCACCAGTAAATCCAAGCTTAAATCCAGCAACAGTTGGTACAGTTTCAAAATTCTCAATACCACCCAGGTACAAATTCTGAATCAATTCCAGCCCTGAGAAACCAGGAGGAGCATAGCCATACACTTCTGGTTTGCCATCTACTCGCATAAAGGCATTGGTTCCGTTTCGTTGGATATACACCGTGTGCCACTTGCCCAGTTCTAGCCTGTCTGTGCTGTTGAGGATAGCGACTCCTCCGCCGAGATCAAATCGGAATTGGGCCACTCCTTGTGCTAGACCAAATGCCAAGAAATCGCCGGCTCCGGTTGTCTTCTGACTATTGAACAAGATGAGTCCTGAAAGATAAAAAAAAATTGGTTGGAATGATTAAAATATTTAAGACATTTTGTTTAAAAGATGGGAGTAGTAGCGTTGTTTTAGTGCTTAATGGGAAAAACGAATGGTGGGCCTTGTGGGAATAATAATGATGTATATATATAAAAAAACAATAACTAACCAGGTTGGAACTACCAATCATACCAAAGCAGTTTGAAACAGGAAATTGTATGCTATGAATAACTTTTGTGATTGGTTAGATATCAGTTGACAAAAAAAAATGCAATTCTGGGGTAGTATAGTTATGGAGGTGTTCATTCAATAAGTTGCATGTGTTTTCTCTCTATGTTCATAGTCCTTAGTGTACCACACAATGTTTCTTCTAAGGATGAGGTTCATATTCATGCCAAATTTCAGCTATGGTAGGTGTCTTGATCCAAAACTCCATACTAGTGGCTTTATACAACGGATTCAACAACTGAACATCTCTGATTTCCTAATTTTTGATTGTTGGAGACTTGTTTTAAAATAACTAGTTTTTGATCTTCTATACAAAGCAAGTGAAGTTCTTACCTTCTGTAGTTTCAGGTTTAAAGGAGATGGAGATATCAAAATATTTGTGAGCATTTCTAAGTCCTCTGTAGGCGATGTAAGATGTAGGCATCTGGGTGAAGTAAGGCACAAGCTCTGAAAAGAAACCAAATAAGGCATCATTACTTCTTGTTTCTCAATAAATACTGATGAGAATTGTTCCTAAATTATGATTTCAATTAATTGTGCAATGAGCTGGCTGTAGAATCTATATGCTCCTCTGAACTGGTCTTCTAAGTTTTGAAATGTGTTGATAAAAAAGGTCTCTCCCAAATATGACTTTCAAAGAGATTTCCTTAGAATATTATTTAATAATTATGTTTTAATACTTATACATAAATCAAAACGATAGGAATAAAAATGTACATTTACTTTTGAATGAACTTACGGATATCCATAAGTTTCTAAACTTTTTCTCCCAATGTGATTCGTAAATGGTTTAAACGCATATTTTAAAGGTGACAAATGCTAATTTTTTCAAATGAACTCATTAATTTTAATTTTCAGCACAACATTTTGCACATGCATTGCAAATTAAAAATTCCTGATTAGAGATTTGTCAAGCAAACAACAGGATACAAATCAAAATGTAGCATGCAATGCCACTTGATCTGAACTCACCTCCAACAAACAAATCTGTTGTATATTCAGACGTCCCTCCGTCGCTCGTGGCAACGCATACGTACACACCGGCATCTTCCTTCCTGATGTTGTACAGCGTCAGTTTACCGTTGTCCATCTCAAAGTTTGGTGGTAAATCGCCTACTTGTTTGTACCATGAGATATCTGGTTGTGGAGAGCCTTGTGCATGGCAGTTGAATTCTACGACAGAGCCGATCTGAGACGTGCGGGATTGCGGTTGGATTGATAGTTGTGGTTTGGCTGTTTTCAAAATAGAAAACAAAAAAAACTTTGGTGACTTTTGATTTACCAGTATGGCATTATAGCAAATTATATGATCAGATTATTATAATTCAATAGGATAAAAAAATGATATATTATCTTCCTGTGTTAAAGTATGTTTGCGATCTATATAATTTAACATGAGTGTAACTTGCGAGCCCTTTAGCGTTTCACAAACACTGGAGTTCTACCAATCATGCACTGTAAATATGCGAGTAACAGAGTTGTCTTTCACGGAAACAAGCATCAGCTACAAGAAAATAAAAAACCTAAATACACAAAAAGACTGGAGATTTGACTTACATTGCACTTGTAGTATAACCTGTGACATCTGGGATCCTACAGCGTTTGTTGCAGTGCAGCGATAAGTTCCAGCGTCCGCGAGTGTTACAATTGGAATGGTCAGCATAGTGCCACTCTGAGTAGCAGAAATCGGCAATTCTTCGTCCACTTTGACCCATCTAACGACTGGTTGTGGGTCACCTTCAGCATGGCAATCAAAGGTCACTGAGCCGCCTACAGGTACGTACTGGATAATGGAATGCACCATGATGGAGACTGACGGGGCAGCTGAAAACAAGAGTCAAAATGACATTAATGTTTGCAAATAAGGAAACTTTGTGAGGGACATCTTGTGATTGAAACAGAAAAGAGGAGTATGCTGAAAGAAAAGTTGCTTGCAAGGAAATATTTTTCCAATGAGCACATCTTACTATCATGATGTACAAGTGTGAAGACCTTTCAATAATTTTTGCATGTATTCTTTGAACATGCAACTGTAATGAGCATACAATTGTTTGTAGTCCAAGCTGGTTGCCATGGCTAATACTATACTATCCTTTTTTATTTTGTAATTGATGTGAATAACTTTTGATAATTATTTGGAATAGTCTCGTAAACTCCCCATTAATTTAGAGGTTGTTGGTTCCCATTGTGAATTTTGAAGATGGTCATTTTTAGTTTAAATGGGAGTTGAACCCAATATTGTAATTGATTATAAATAAGCAAGATAAATATCTTTAAAGATGTTTAACTTACCCTGCAATTCCAGTCTTGCATATCCTTTAGTTGATCCAGCATCGTTGATTGCGGTACAGATATAACGGCCCTCATCGCCACGCTGCAGATTGCTCATGCTGTAGGTACAAAACACAAATGCATGTTATAGTCAAGACCAATTGCCCTAGGTGATATTTCAGCCTTATTCCCCTTTGGTGCTATTTGTTACATAATATCGTACACAGCAAAGTGGTGCAAATCAGCATTTCCCTCATAAGATTTTGAGTCTACAGCCCAAGTTGTGCAAAGAAATGAGTTCGACAATCCTCCTGTATAAGATTTTATAAGTTTAATCACATGTATTTAGCTGATTAAACCTGGTCATTTCAATGAAAAAAAAAGTTAAAAACTCACACACAATTTTACAAAAGTTGGTCAGTTTTTGAAAGACCTGGGCCAAATATGTTACACACAATCTTGGAGGGAATGCTAGTACTTGTATATAAAACCACAACCTTACTTAGAGTATAAATAAATAATCTCACAAAAAAGATAATTAAAGAAAAAGATTTTCCACCCTCAAAACTCTAACTCTCAAAAACGTAGATGCATAACACATCAAGAATCTACAATGATACAGAAGGTTACCTAATGCCTTTCAAGAGAGCAGCAAATTCAAGATAAATCTTGAAAAGTGGTGATTTTGGTATGAATTGAAAAGGCTTTTGAGATCCGTTGGGAAATTGTATACTTTTCTACAAAACCAATAATTGTCTTCTCAAAAAAAACAAAAAAAAAACAACATTTCACTTTACTCTCTTGGGGAAGACAAGTAACATATCTTATTGTACAGTACATGAGAAGGGCAGAGTACAGCAGAGAGGAGCGAACAATGAATTCAAACTTTCAAAATGCAACACAAGAACAATACAAACCCATCTCACAGCACAGAATCAATGGACACATCTATTGACCAACAAAATTGACAGATGAACAAACTGGATCAGTTCTTAAAAAGTAGGCATAAAGAAAGCAAATGTTTTACAAATGAGCACAAATTAAAAGCCAGCTACGTGAAGAATAAAACGTAATCCCAATTTTTGTCATACAGGTTAAATGCAACTTTCCAACATCAAAGATCAATGGCCCAAGTCATCTAGGATCAAAAGCGCCAATAACCAAGACTGCCATTCAGTTGGATAAAGACAGAGCTGCAGCGTGTCAAAAACTCAAGTGAACCTTTTTCTTAGAGACGGGTTTAAATTTCTTTTATTTTGACAGATATCTGCTATTCTTTATCGTCACAAACACCAAGAGGCATCAA
>JXSR01S055036.1:0-12317 GCA_000969725.1 Ophiothrix spiculata | reverse complement strand
TGTAAATCCTAGGTATGAGGATTTGTCTTTCAAACAGATTGTTACTCCAAAAACCAATCACTACAAATTTTGTTTGTGGGTTCAATTCCCTGTTATTTGGTCTTCTATTCCATCATCCGTCAGAAACGAGCTCATTACAAATAACCTCAGTAACTTCAAACGTATCCTCAAAACGTACTTCACCGAAAATAATATGTAATGTGTCACCTGCTCCAGTTGTTTTGTTTTGTTTTTAGTTCGGCTTTGTTATGTTTTGATTTTGTTTGTAAAAGGCTTGCTGAGTTGGGCGAGCTGCGTTATTGACGATAATACACGCTCGTGCTTTCAGTTCTCCCTGGCTGCTCAGCAGTCCTTTATTTTCTTCTTTCTGTTCTATATATTTTGATGTAAGTGCCAGATGAATAAAATAAAAAATAAATAATACATAAAATTAGTTCAAACTTCTCTGATTAATTAACCATTGATAACATAAACATTTTAAAAATATGACCGTCCACCTCAAACGAGCTGTAAATGCAGCAAACTTTATTTTGCGCTACAGGTGAAAATACATGTCAAGGTCATAAATTGTGTATATCTCAGTTATACATTTTACTGACTGACAACCTTTGACGGACCGGAACTTGAGTTCTGGAAATCGAGTGAGGTTCATTGAACTGTCATTTTATTCCTTTAAACTAGGTATTTGTCAAAAATTAAACGTGAAAATGACAAAAGGCTGCATTCACGGCTGGTTTGGGATAAACGGCTTCAAATTATAATTTCTGTCAATAGGCGTTCGACCGTAAAATACTGTCAAAAATAATGTAGGGCACTATTATAGATGGGCCTATAGATGTATGTGATATTTTGATGGCTCTTTAATGATGAAAATAACTGTATTTTCTTATAGAGATTTTTCATTTAAATCAAACCGCTCATGATTTGCTGCAGGTAGAATCAATTCATTTCATTTAAGCGTTTTACAGTCTTCACAATAGCACATCCAATCTGCACTTAAAATTATAATGTTATAGTTACTGTAATGCACGTGTTGGAAATAATTAATCAAACAATTTTTAATAAAGTTATATTCAATAAAACGAATGATTGGATCAAATAGCAAAATGGCGCAAACCTTTCTCTGTCAAACAATGAATTAAAAAACGACTCGAACTTAACCCATGTTACCTCAAGTTGAAATACTCAAGCATGACATAAATGCATACCTTTGAACAAAAGTGCTCTTCAGATCCTGACACTTGGTCTTGGAGATGAGTTCATATGGACCTACGTTTCTACAAGTCAGCACAAGAACGCCAAGTAATTTTTCAACGCTTTTCCATGTACAGACTTGACATTGAATATGGAATATATTTTTTCCTGTTGGTTTCCATCTTGAATAACCTGCCATAACTCGGTACGTACCAATTTCAGAGACTTATGCTTTCTCATGTTCGTAACTAAACTTATAAACTTCAAATCAAGGGCACTTTAAAGTCCACTGATGTGACACAGAGACGATGGGAAACTTGAAGGCGCACATAACTCTGAAAATTAGGTCCAAAGCCGTGCACAGTAATATTAAACAGAGGAAACTGAATTTTCCATATTTCCTTTCGTACGTTACCTAAAGAGGTGAAACTTTACAGGGTTGATTAACACAATATAAGTGATAATTTCTGATCAATCAATATCTCCTCTGTCATCATTGAGAAGCATTCAACGTCATGACTCTCCATGGCATGCTCTCCATTGGTGATTGGAGAGTTCTTTGGGGTATCTCAGCCAAAGCACCAAACACAGCCCAACAAAACCCCTTCACCTCGATTGATTAATATAATATGCTGTTAGTCAAAGGTGTTTCTTAACCCAGATGTTCTCAATAGGATTAATATCCGAAGATCTTACCGGACAAGGCAAGATCTCAACACCCGGATCTTCCAGGAAAGTCCGGACTGTACGAGCACGACGGACGTGAGTGTTGTCATAGTGAAGCACAAAATTGTTTACAAAGATGCCTCTAGCCAATGACACTATCAAGGCTTCTAGAATGCATTTGTATTGGTGCTGATGGAGACTGCCTTCCAAAGTGATCAGGGCCGATTTTTCCACCTACATGTGAAAACCCCCAGAAGACAATGTTACCTTCTTCTTACTGAATTGTTAATAGTATGTGCGCTTCAGGATAACCCTACTCTGAAAATCTTCTACTCTCATGCGTCCATCTTGGAAGTATATTTCAAATTTAGCCTAAACACTGGAGACAACGTTATCTCATTGATGGGACACAGAAATGGAAAAGATCTGTGGCCCAGTCAAAGCCCGCTGTGAATTTTTTTGGGTCAAGATATTTTTCTCCAGTGGTTTTCTAACATGATCACCAGTTTGAATCAAGCGAGAAATTACAAATGTTCTTATTACGAGCTTGTTTTATGAAAGATCATGGTGTTGGATGCTTGCCATTTTTGGTAAGATCTTCAGATATGAACTCTACCGAGGACTTCTCGGCTGAAGTAACACATCGATTAACAACAATTTGCATCAAACCACCAATGTACAGGAATTACTTTAGGCTGCGCTTCATATTTAGGCTGGGATACCCGTCGGAACTCTCCAATCAAGATTGGAATGTCCGTATGGAGAGTCAAATCCCTCTACGCTTCTTATGAATGACATAGCAAAAAGTGACTGGGCATAATTTATAACCAACAATATGTAAAACAACCCTGTGAAATTGCAAGTGTCTAGGTAATGCATTGAAGAAACTATGGCAAATCTAATTTCCTTAATTCCGTATTATTGTACACGAGTTTGGACCCAATTTCGAGAGGCTTTTGTGCTTTCAAGTTCCCCATAGTCATAGTATCACCTAAATATGCACAAAAGAGGTCTTGGTTTAAAGTTTACATGTATAGTTACAAATATAAAAAAACACACCTTCCTGAAGTTGTCATATACTGATATTATATATGGCGGATTATTCAAGATAGAAACCACCAGAAAAAATATATCCTATATTTAATGTCAACCTGTAATTTTCTCACTTTACAATATGCTTCACTAAGTGGTATAAAAATCAAATCGACTATACCATCATCATATTAATTAGCAAAAATAAATCAAATTACTTTCACGGCTATAACTGTAACAAAAAACTTTTTTTTTTATAAATAATTTTATAAATGTACACACACTAATCTAAAGTATTGCAAAATCGTCGACTGTGGTTTTGGCGCAAAATTTAAATAGCGTTTTTCAAAACGTTGGTTTGAAAACACTGTTATGCTAGCTATAATGATTTCTTTATAAAGTTGTTTTCATGTTTCTTTTCTTTAATTATTTTGATAAATTGACACTTATTTCAATAACTAGGGGGTTAGCCATGCAATTTAATGATAGCGACTGCTCACTTCTACAATGCCACTCAGAATAAGTAATTCTTTGAGAGCTGATATCTGTCGAGGATCAGATGTTAAATTAATCAACTCATGTCTTATGAAATGTTTGTTATTCAAGACTTGTAGGTTAATGTTATCTCACGTGCCTTACTTCAGATTTGCGTAATGCGCATGTGCGTTTAGATTGATACTGCTAACGCCTTTTTC
This sequence comes from Ophiothrix spiculata, assembly GCA_000969725.1. Taxonomy (NCBI): domain Eukaryota; kingdom Metazoa; phylum Echinodermata; class Ophiuroidea; order Amphilepidida; family Ophiotrichidae; genus Ophiothrix; species Ophiothrix spiculata. Next base: position 8,730 of record JXSR01S055036.1, on the reverse strand, counting down.
GATGATCCTGTCATAAAATACCTGCGTGCAGTCGAGTGTGACGTCATTTTCAAGAACGATAAGTGGTAATTTACAAACTGTTGACATGTTCCTAAAATACTTTAACATTGGTTTGCTGAAAATGACGATAAATTGGATGTTATCGATATTCCCGTCAATTGTCGCACGTTTTTCGAATCAATACATACTAATGAAATTCAAACAATGAATTATACACTAATTGTCATATTTAAAACTCAAAGCACTTATTCTTTAATTATCAAAACTCAATTAGACCAACACTCCTTAATGAAAACAATATGGCGTCAATTCAGGGCCGCTGTCACATTCCTCGGCAAATTCGCTATCCCAAAACTTCGCTGCCCGTGTTGTCAATTGTTTTCCTTTCGTTACTTTGCACATATGAGTCTACAATCCTTAAATATTACTTCGAGAATAATTATACGCAAATATTTTCACTTTCTAGGCAGTACTGAGGGACCAAAAAGACCAATTTGTAAAATGGCAAAAGCCTATTTTTGCAATATGATTGATGATTTTCCATATGTGCAGTCTTTCATGGACGACTGCTTATACGCGAGTTATATGCATTACAAGAATCCCCCGACGTCTAGCAATTCCAGGAATCATTTGGCAGCAAAAAATAAAATCGCACAGCCATATAACAAAAAGGGATTCCTTCGGTTCTCAGGGCTACAATGTGCTTGAGATCTTCATTCAGTATCTCTCATAATGTCGCCATTTTGAAAGCAACAAAATATTTTAATGGATTAAAATAAACTAAGGGGATTGCTTTAATGCATTGAACAATACACATTGGTAACATTGCTCAGCTAAATAAGAAATCAAAAATATTAACTATGGACGAGTTATACTCGCAAACACCAGGATTTACGCTATGTTGCAATACTTTTGATAACGGAGTGTAATTGTACTTATACACATTGCAAATATAAGCCAAATTTTGAATTTATTTCATGAGATTTCTGCTCAAACACGGTTTTGTGTTTTGGTCGCCATTTTTTTCTTGTGGTTTGTTTGTGAGTTTCAACGCAAAATTTTTGTCTACAAATTGTGTACTTGCATATCGGTCCTCAGAATACATGAATTATCGGGATTATACATTCTGTTTGAAGATTAATCAGCAGAACACATACGCCGGTGTAATGACACTGAGTGTCTCCCATAACCAGGAGTCCAGGTGTAATTGAAATACACGGAATAAGTCGAAATCAATGATTTATTGATCGCATATATACAAGTACGTTCTACACAATTGTATAGTACAGCTAGGACGCTCAGTCACACGGACCCTGTATTTCATTTCACCGGTAGTAACTGTACTTCATACTTCTTTTCTGAGTTTAAAAACATATAAAGCAATTAGAATAATTAAACACACGAATTTCAGAAGATGCCCAGTAAACACATTTGTACCATTCATCACCTTGTAGAATTCGTGTTGACCACTTTGAAAATCACCAGGGAAAGTTTTGTACATTAAATACGTCCCGTTTATCCAACTCCTCATCGCAAGTTGGGTGTTTATTTTTTACACATACAATATGTCAAGAGTGGTTTTTATTATCTACGTCAAATGCTAATCATACCATTACCATAATACACTAAGTAAGAAAGAACATAAGTAACTTAAAAAAGTAATTCGTTATGTAATAGCTATAATTATATATATAGCTATACCCCAAACGTATGGTAAAGATTATATAAACATGCATGAATGTGTTTTATATCGATAAACGAAAAGACAAGCCACCACAATGTTCTGACTCCAAAATTTCCATTTGCACCTTTCGTTAATTTCGTCGGAGCACATCACATATGCTAATCTGGTAATAAAAGCAAGATTTTACAAAGCGTTGAATGAATATTTGGTTTTTAAACACGATTTACAACAAAAGGTTAGAAAAGGTTGTTGGTTGCGGAATATGAAAGTCAATCACAACGACCCTTACACGTGATTGATCATCTGTCCAAGGCGCAAAATACTGTCAGGTCATTTCTGTTATGAGGCCCCTAAAAATGTTGAACTTTGAAACTCATCTTTAAACAATCAAAGTCATTTATCATTACAATTATAACAGCTTAGACGTTTTGTTTATTTCTATGAAACATAATTCGCACCTTGGGTAACGTGGGTGTATTCCAACACAAATTACTAAACCCCGATTGTAAAAGTGTTTCTTGAATCATCAATCATCGTCTCCGTTTTCAACAATGGCGTAGCTATGGGAGGGCAAGGGGGAGCACGTGCCCCGGGCGCCACCTGAGGCTGAAGCTCTCTTTGACTTCAAGCAACAAAACAGCTTTTTTATTTGACCACATTTCTGTCATACATTTGTTACTTGGTACGTGAGAAGCATTTCCCAAACAGAAATCGTTAAGTTTTTCTATCTGTGCATGAATGAGCACGCACAGGTTTTATTTAAAAAATGTCACAAACGTTACCATACAAAACAATGCATTATAATGAATCCTGGCGATAGAATCTCCTACCATTTTTATGAAATATTTGTAAATATATTACCCATCATCTGTGTAAAGCGCAAAAAATTACTTTGAAGTCATTTGGAGTAAAAAACTATTTCCGTGCGATGTCACAAACGTTAGCAAACGTTACATGAACTTGTCTAGCCATTTAAGAGTAACATTTTTCAATTTTTCGGTCAAAAACGTTACTTTGGAAGCGCCCAAATGCATTGTATGTACTCTTTTGAAAATATATTCTTTATAATTGTTCATCAATATTGATTGGTTAATAATACAAGTCATCAACACTCACTTTTTATTCCGTATATGTCAGTGATACCCATCACCGTCCTCAGTGTTCTAAATCTGAGTGCCAACTGATGTTCCTCTACATCTCACCGTAGATGGCGTCCTAGATGACGGTATTTCCAGAAAAGAAGGGAATCATAAATAGACGAAAATTCGCGCCTCGTCTCTATTTAGAGTGGGGCTGGTCTCTTTCTTGATGCAAATAGCCTCTCTTATTTGGCATGAAAATGTTTTTGTCCTCCCTGCAAAGCTCAGAAACGTTTTAAAAATCTGGGCCCATATTCATACAAGCTTACTAACTAGTAATCAACTAAGTCCAAGTTTGAAACTAAAAACCCTAATTTCAAACTATGGAGTTTTACAACTAAATTCATATTCATAAAACCTTACTAAGAATATTGCTACATAGTTGACAAAGTTCTAGGACCAAACTAGTTGCTTGCTACCTTTGGTATTTGGATGTAATATCCATTATTGTAATAACAATGGAAACAATAGCAAAAAGATGCAATTAACGGAAGATTAAGTAATAGTGGATGACGTTAATGTTATAAGAATCATTATATAATAATTGTGAAAGTCATTTGCAGTATTACAAACGCAAGCCATTTTAAAAATGTGTTTCGAAAACAAAGGATCAAATCTCAAGAAGAATAACTTTGTCGTGTTTGTTCATCAGTTAATTTACTTTAAAAAAGGAAAGAAAGTGTGGTTGATTCATGTCATCCAAATATTTTGTGTGCATTTCAAAGCATTTTTTATGTAAATAAATCTGCCCAAATCTAGGACTAATGATACTACTTTTAGTATTATTAGTCCCAGGCCCAAACCAAAAGAATTGAAAATGTTATAACTGTAGGAATTAAATATCATGGAATATTTAGGGTATCTATCATGTTTTAAGCTTGTGCTCTAGTTTGGTAATAATAAGTTGAAAAAGAGAAATTTGGCATTTGTACAGAAAAAAACCTATATTGAAAATTAGATTTATACATTTCCAACGATAAAACTCTATAAATCGCAAATGGGCACAATCATTTTTTATTTTTCATTGTTATGTTTCACATTTCTTCCATTTTGTCAACGCCTCTAAATGTACAGTGTTACCTGCAGAGAGGTACATAGTTTTGTTGCATCTCATCACAAGGAAGCAGAAAAAGTATACTTTTACCTATGTCTGAAATATGGTTCTGAAGTTATAGCCAAAAATGTGAAAGTTCATATCAGAGGTCACGAAACTGGCCCTATGTGAGTCCAAAATTTCAAAAGTATCCGATTTTGTTCAAACTGGTCTCAAACTGTTCCTATTGCAAAAGTGTCTACACAAAGTGGTAGTTTGAAGTGTGTCAGATCAATTGTTGCCATGGTAGCAAAGTCCATATTTACCATTGCATTGGTGCCTGTAGCACAAAGTTTTCCTTGACCTGTTACCATAACAAAAACTGATCTGATGCACTTTAAACTATTACGTTTGAGACCAAAAAGTATACTTTTTCTGCTTCCTTGTGATGAGAGGAACATCTTGGTGTTGGTTTGAACGAGATTTGACTAGTAACATGTTATGGATGTCATTTTGGCGGCCATCTTGGATTTCTCAAAATGCTCAATGGTTCGGATTTTGCATCATTCAGTTTTGGAATCTATGGGTCTCAAAGATTAAGAATCAGTCAATTGTGCAGACTCCATTTTGCAGTCAAGCCCAAAATCAAGGTTTTTCACACAGACTAATATGATGTATAATAGGAAGCATGATTATTATATTATACATCCTGTGAAAGTCATTTGTAATATTACTAGTATTGCACAGTCAAGATTTTAGGATTTAAATATGGAGCATATAGGGTCTCCTTAAAATGTGTGCTTTAATTTGGTACAATATGCTGACCGTAACCTTGATCAGTCAGAACATAACAAAAAAAAAAAAATAAAGTCAGCAGCCCTTTGAAGTGTACTCACCAAAAAGATGGCCAAGCTAATATAAAGGGAAAATGTTTTAAAGTGGAGAATGATAAATTCGGAGTATGAAATGCGTACCTAAGTAAAAAAAAAAACTATAATCAAAGGAAATTAAAACCCAGCAATTTTGGGGTAGATTCAAATTTCGAATTCGATTAACACAATTCTAATAATACATCTCTTAATTTTGTTACAAATCGCAAATGTTTATGTCCTCTTGTCATGTAAATTTTGTTTCAAAATTAATTCATTATGACTGTGTATATTTTTGTTATATTGAATCCTTTAATAATTTGATTTTGTTATTTAAATAATTAAAGTTGCATGATTGTCGCCCTTCAATATATTAAGAATCTGACTTGATTTTTTTTAAATGGTATAAATACACAGTGTGGTATAAATATATCAAATTGTATGGATATCCTGGCAGTAGGCCAGTATAGACCCTACTTAGTTGTCAACTAGTGATTTAGAAGTACTCCGGGTCAACTCTAAAATTTAGCAAACAACTAGTGTGACCTTCAAACTAGTTTGGTTTTTTTGATTAGAGACAGCTTCACGTAAAACTTTTTAATATGGTAACTTAAGGATTATTTAAATCAAACAAACAACATACGGGTACATTTGTCAGGAAAAATATTCATTAGTGACAAAGTTCCTTAAATACTTTCGTTGGGAATATGAAAAAAATGGTAAATATCAAATGTTAATGCATGCAATGTATGACAATTGACATGATATATGTGATGACTCGCCCCGAAAAGGAATACTTCGCGACAGAACACTTTTCAAGATACAGGTGAAAATAGGCAGCAAAAAAATAAAGAAAAAAATAAAAAGTTTCAGCATATTTTCTATTATAAAATTTGACCACCTTGATCAATTTCAAAAAGTAAGGTGTTATTTTAAAGCTTGGAAAATGCTGCAACAGATGAAATGAAGAAATCAAAATTGATATCATCTGCAAAGTCCCCCCTTTCGGGCTGAGCCATAACATATATTCTACATTTTGCTGTTTGTAACTTGCCCATTTAAAGTCAGTTAAGAATCTAAAAATAGTAAATTGATATGAAATGTTCTTGAATACTGATTGCCATTTAATATCTTTGTGTCTGAGTGATAGCAGTCATAGAGTATCATCACTTTTTCTTGCAGCGTTAGCATGCATCTATCTGTAAGTGCTCTGAGATATAAATCAGTTTCACGCAAACTCAAGTTTCGTTTGTATATGATGTTGGTGTCGCTACAGGTTTTTATTGAATTACATAAAAAGTCCAGGATATTAGTACGTTGTCATCGAGCATTGTCCTTGTTTAAATTCCTTTTTTAATAAATTTCCTTTTTATTTACTGATAGTATGTGAATGTTGAAGTCTGTTGACCAAATTCTTTGCCATTTCACAAATATGCCTGAAAGCCGACTACCAAAAATCTGTTAGTCTTTAAAAAATAAAAAATACTGGGGATTTATAGTGCACTATGCCTCCCAGATTTGTAATTCCACTCGGCCTCTGCACACTTTACAGGTGTTCGCTGACCACGCTCCATTCCACACCAAGCATCATTTCAGGTTCTGCGACAACCTTTAGGGGCGCTGAACCTTGATCAGCCCACATAAGCGCCATCGCTGCCCGGATCAGCTCCCCGAGTTTAATTAGCAGTTAGTTCCTTGTCGTAGGGAATTTCAAGCACACTCAACTTTTGGCACTAGCGGGGTTCGAACTCGGGACCTTCTGCACCTCAAGCGAGCGCCTTACCGATTGAGTTAACTTGACTGGTCTTTAGGTTACATTAATTTATCACTCGTAAGAATAAAACAAGCAGAAAGAAGCAAGATTTATTACATTCCTAAAAGGCGAGGATTAATCGAATACTTTCGCTCAACTCTGTGAATTATTTATTACCAAATCACAATCATTCAAACACTTCATTCTATGTCTGGACTAATAATAGCCAGAACAGCAAATGTACTTTTCTACAGTAATCTACAACAATAATTAAGTGAAATCCCATTTGTGCTTTAACTTATTTTTCTAATAGAAAGTGGTCAAGCCATCAGGCTGATAATATTAGGAAAATCATATACGTAGTGTTTAATTTCATGAAGAGCCCTTTAATACGATTGTTTGGACTTTGTTTCTTTCAGAGGGTATATTTATCTCATTTTATTTGAACGTTTTTGTATGATTGCTATATACTCCATAAAACAACGATGCTCAACATCAGAAGTTACGATCGTACATTTTATCGTCGGACAATACTTACTAATGCATCGCAGACTCGCACTTTGCTCTATATACATGCAGACGCGTTAAGTACCGCGTAGCTTTAATTTTGGTTTATATTATGATGATAATGATGAAAATGTTTAAAAAAATCATAACATGAATTAAAAAAGGAGAAGCAAAGTTGTTATATAAAATTTATAATAAGATCATTTAGAACGTACATGTTGAGACACCGTAATGCTAGCAACTTTTCACTAACTTTTTTTTAGCATTCAATTTGTACATGTTTTATGCATGGGTTGATAGTTTGTAATACAACTAGCGGGAGCGCTCGCTTCGCTCGCGGCCCCGCTAGGCCTAATTGTTTGAAAAAGAGCAATCAGATTAATGGGATACTCACACCTGTCTTGGTGTTTGATGTAAATGATCACGACGGAACTCCATACCCGAGTACCAACACATATGAGACCTGGGCAGGTCTTGGGATATGCAATATAGGGTATCAAAATAGGGTATCGAATTTGGGTGTTCAGTCTCTTAAAGGTATCAAACCAAGAAATGCTTCACAATACCTGTAACACTCCCAAAGATGGTATACAATTATTATAGGCTATTTATTCTCATTTCGTTGAATAATTATTGTATTAGTATTACAGCTTATTACATTGCATTTGGTCTCAGATAGCGTGTTCATTGGAACATATGCGATGGCTCACCCCGAAGAAAGGGGAGACTTTGCAGATGATATCAATTTTGATTTTATCATTTCATTTGTTACACCTTTCTTGTCTTAATTGATCAAGCGATCAAGCGATTTTCTTTATATTTTGCTGCCTATTTTCATCAGTTTCTTGAAAAGAGTTCTGTCGCTAAGTTCCGTTTTTCAGGGTGAGTCATCACATATATGGTCCTGGAAAAGGTATTCATTCAAACAGATATGATGGATTTATGGGACCACCTTCAGAACCTGTAGTATGCGGGTGGTTACTTGGCACCAATACCAGTTACCCCCCTGGTTACCCCCATCCCCATTCCAGGGCCTTGCATTTATATCTTCATGAGCTACAAACACTTTATACCATAAGACATGACACTTTCACACACAAAACACTCATTTTCATGAACAATTTATCTAAACTTGAATCATTCAAATTGTCATGAAATTGCTTTGGGGAGGACTTCTAAACTTTTTGTACCACTTTTTGTTCATATATATAAGCCTACCATTAACTGGTGCTGGTTCCAGACATTGGTCATATTTTGCTTATATTGATTCCAACACAACACTTAAATTACCCGTACATAGAGAAAAGTCCTATCATTTGAAACAAAAGTAAGTATCATTTTTTTCATAATGGATGAATTTTTCAAACATTTAGGAAAATATGATACCTTCCAACACTTGGAATAATGCAAATACAGTATACTTAATTGCTTTGCCACGCTAAGTGGAGGAGGTGTATACAGTAACAATTTTATGATTATTCTTTATATCTGTGTTGGAAACCCCAGATGCCCCACCAATTTTGTGAAAAACCACCCAAAGTCAGGCACATGTGAATCCATATCAACATGATTAGTACGAGTGCCCCATCCCTCCTAGTAATTTATACAATAATTATTAGCTTAACCAATCCAAGCGGAATAAGACTGGATTAAGCTTATCAAGTCAACAGTGGTTTTGAGTGGTTTGGTTTTGTATGTTTTCAAATACCAACAGCCAGAAGTCAGCTCGCTGAAATATCGCTTAT